>JACXGJ010015266.1:0-13743 GCA_016801105.1 Esox niger | reverse complement strand
GAAGGAAACAATGGCATACAATCATGTTTCAAACACTGCAGTGATATCATTCTCATGTGTTCCTTTTCCACTTGTTCTCAGGTTAAAGAGCCTCTCCAACTTGTTGGGATGGATCTAGTGGGTAAACCAAGTAGTAGTATTCAGTACATATGTGTCATGGTTGACTATTTCACCAAATGGGAAGAAGCCTTCTCACTCAAGAGCAAAACAGCAGTTGAGGTGTCAAATTGTTTTCTCAATTTCTTTTACACATTTTGTGCACCAGTTAGACTGTTCACAGACCAGGGCTCAGAGTTTTGCAAACAGGTACAGTAACAAAGCATTATTTGTCCCCATGGTGAAAGTAGGTCAAGTGCTGTCCTGACTGGATTCATGTTTGTCCAACTACTCATGGTAAAGGCCAACTATGGGTTGTGTCAGAGGCTGAGTATCAAAAGATGCCTCTGCTTGCCTTCACATCCACAGATGAATGGCCTTGTGGAGAAATTAAATGGCACAATATAGAGGGTCTATGGTGGAATTACAAGCCTGCTTCCATTCTACTGATTTGAGAGTCTTTGAGGCTGCAGCCACAGACCTACATGAACTCACTGACACTGGGACATCCTTCATCAGTTTGTGTGAAGACGAGTGTGCCGACATAAAAACGTCCGAATATACTGCAACCAAAAACCACGGTTTACAGCAAAACTCTGGCAGCTTCGTCAGTCCAAGGAGGAGGCCTACAGAAGCAGAGACAGAACCCTGTACAATCAGGCAAGAAACACACTGACAAGGGAAGTCAAAGCAGCAAAGAAGAGCTACGCTGAAAAACTGGATAAAACCTCATAGCCAATAAACCCTCATCGGTGTGGAAAGGCCTGCAGGTACTCACCAACTACAGGAGACCATCCCCCCACACTGCTGGATCTCAACGTCTGACTGATGAGCTGAATGTTTTTTATTGTAGGTATGAGAGGCCCCCAGTCACACCTCTCCCCCACTCCAGCACCATCTTCAAACAGTCACCTTCCCCCACTGTCACCCTGTAACCTCCACTCATCGACCCCCCCACCTGCATTAACGATCTGTGAAGAGGGTGTACGGCAGCTCGTTCAAGGGCAGAAGTCCAAGAAGGCTCCTGGCCCAGACGGTGTGTCACCATCCTACCTGATTGTTTGTGCAGAACAAATGCCCCCCCTCGTTACACAGATCTTCAACAGATATATGGAGCTGTGTGAAGTTCCCTTGTGCCTCAAATGCTCCACAATCATCCCGATCCCCCAAAAAACCTCCATCACTGGTTTGAATGACTACCTGTTGCCCTCACATCTGTGGTCCTGAAGTGCTTTGAGAGATTAGTGTTGGCCCACCAGAAGGACATCACAGGTCCCTTGCTAGACCCCCTGCAGTTTGCCTAGTGGGCTAACAGGCCTTTGTAAGGTTTGAAATGCCTTTGTGTATGTAATGCGCTAGACAACTAAACGTTCTTTGCCTTGCTTCGACTTGGTTTTTGTAATTCACTCAGGCCATATTGACATACTTGAAGATAATAAATGGTTGTTAATTTCAGTGGCTGGCATCTTCCTCAGCTAACGGCTCTTAAGTTGACTAGTGAGAGGATGAATACATCAGTGGTTCAGGGTCGAGCATTTTCCCTAATGAGGGCAGAGCTTTCCCTTTTAAAGGACTTCGGCTCTGGGCTGAGATGCAAAAGTGTTCTGTTACTGCGCTGATTTTGTCATGGAGAATGACTAATGGTTAAATATCTGTTTCAGGCTATAATTTATGTTGAAATCAGTCATGGCAAAGATTGCGGATCGCCACACCAGTAATTTCTGCATATGTAAATAAAAACAGGTGCAGCGCATCCTAGCGTCCAAGGCTTTATCAAATATCATCAATCTGGGATGACATCCATGTTCACTTTGACCAGGTGCAACACTTTTGTGATCGTAAGTCTCTCCCGACGTTCGAATTTGAGATATTTTCTGAGGTTTCATGAATGAAGGCCATTGTGATTTCATTTTTTGTTGTTGTCTAGTGCTTGTGAATTCAAGCCCTTTTGACAAAGCTTGCGCATCTGGAGGACTTCGTATAAGTAACTTTGTAAAAGAGCTTCAGCTAAATGATTCAAATATACTGTTGTTAAAAAATCTTGGCAGAGTGCCCCATTGCTGTCGGGAACTCCAGGGATTGAATTACAGGGGAGATTGGGGGGGTTTGACCCCTCTAATAGAGACTTGGAACGCAAAAAAGAAATAAAAACAACAGGTCCCCTGCTGGGGTTCTCAATGTGTGGTACAGTAGCATACACAGATTTTGTTGCACAGAGTTCTCCAAGTGGAATGGGCAAGCAACCCCAGATGACGGTCATCTCAAATAGTACACTATTTCCTTCAGATTAAAATCCTAATTTATAACTGTCCCACATTCAGGTATTAGCCAACAGCAAAATCTTAGCAAGTTAAAACTATAAACTATTTTGTGGCTTCTGCCTTAAATCTTTTTGAATATTTTATAGTACTAGAATGGGAATGAGCCAATCACCAACTCATCAGAGAATGGAAATCTATTGTATAAATATATTCAGTTCTTTTGTATCACCTATGTTGTTACATCTGGGGATTGTGTTTGTCAGCCTCGGTTATAGATGTCTGCAGGTCCCAGATATGGTCAACAGTGTAACCTGGACACAGATTTACATGTTTAGTAGCAGAACAAGTTACAGCATCAATAAGAAACATCTGAGCAGCCTCCTTCGCTGCTTTGTCTGCCATGGAGTTACCTACAGACACCCTGTAGTTACCACCTGTATGCACGGGGCATTTGATTATAGCAAGATGTAAGATGTAAGCTTCTAGCAATTAACAGCTTCTATAAAGTCTCCAACCTGTAGAGTCATATGTGTACCAGAAGAGTTGAGCAAATGGACCTGGTACCACTTCATATAAGACCATTAATATGTACTGAATATGGGAGCAACTGGAACTCTAGGCCCCCTCTCATTTTGATAGAGGGCTTCCATCAACCTATGTAGCAACATCTATTTGAGGGTGGATTCAGGATCCATGTGTTATTTAGAAAGGTTATAGGACTTTATTATAATACTAATCGAAAACATGGGGTTGTTAAATAGGCAACAGAAAAAACATGTTTACCTCAGTTATATGTACATGTTGTATCATGTTAATAACTACTCATGTAACAAACTCATGTTTCCATTAAAAACATTCTGGTAATATAATTGTAACACAGGTAAAACTACCCAATGTTCCTATTGCCTGGCTACTGTGATACATAAGGAAAAGACTGTCTCTTATATTCTTTCATTTGATGCAGTTACCATGGAAGGACACTAAAGGGGCACCTTTACTTGAATAGGTTACAGGAGATATAGTCCCAATCCCAATGTCCCCCCTAAGCCCTAAACCCTCACAGACTTAACTGATGTGACCTGCTAAGTGTTTGAGGGCAAGAAGCTGCAAGGGCTCTAAATGCTATAAATAGTTATGGGACTGGAATTTATTATGTTACCTTAATGTACCTTGCACTTTATTGTGGGTTTTAATTGTACTTCATGGGCAAGGCCCTGAGACCGACAGCCTGATTTATATGTCTTGCAGGCTCTTTCCTTACAGAGTGGAGGAAGGGTAATTGTCAATAATAATCTATATTTGTCAATAATCAATTACCTATTTTTTGTCAAAACAGCATCGTTAAGCAAAAACTAAAATAAATATTTAAATAAACTGCATGTATAATAATAATATGATTGAATTGCACTGATTTCATGTGTTCTATATGCCATCCTATATCTTTTTTAATGTAACGTAGTTTACTGTTCTTCTTTCTTACTTACTCTTGTTTCTTACTCAAAAGGTGGGTTTGCTGGGATTTCCCCTGGTATCCCCAGTGTTTCACGCCACAATGCTGTAAACTGTGGGTATTTCCCTCCGGCATTTCCCTCAGGTATTTGTGGACATTGAAATTGGGTTGTTGTCTCTTGAGGTGGAGGGGCTGGGGGGCTGTTTTTTCTCCCTGTGACCCTGATTGATAGCACTTCCTATTGTCAAATGAAGAGATACTCAACTGTATCTCTTCTTTATGTGACAAATAAACATCCTCCAAAAGGTCAAGTCATTACATTGAAAGTTGACTTATTTACAAAGTAATGAATGTAGCATTTTGGCCTGTTTGCAGGGAGCCAACAAGGAAACACATTGAGGACATGTTGATATGTTATCCTATGAAGCTGTGAATTAGCACAGGTAATCTCTATACAGGCACGATGGCATGTGGTGGATAAACCATCGTCCCATCATAGTGGATTAAGAGCTGTAAGCAACGTATTTCTAATGGCTGAGTGACCCCATTTTCTCCTATCTCAGTTCTGAAGCAAACATCACACAGATATTTTTATTGCATGGTCTTATTGTAAAGCTATAGTGCGGGAAAAAAGTATTTGATTTCCTGCTCATTTTGTTTTGCTGAGGTTTAGTTGAACACTGAGAGACAGAATAACAACAAAAATATCCAGAAAACACATTTATAAATAATTATAATGAAAACTGCATAAGGAAGTATTTGATTCCTCTCAATCAGAAAGATTTCTGCCTCCCAAGTGTTTTTATACAGGAAACGAGCTGTGATTAGGAGTACACGCTTAATGGGAGTGCTCTTAATCTCAGCTAGTTACCAGTATAAAAGACACCTGTCCACAGAAGCAATCAATTAGATTCCAAACTCTCCACCATGGCCAAGACCAAACAGTTGTCTAAGTATGTCAGGGACAAGCTTGTAAAGGGAGACCATCGCCAAGTAGCTTGGTGAGAAGGTTACAACAGCTGGTGCGATTATTCACAAACGAAAGAAACACAAAATATCTTTAAATCTCCCTCGTTCTGGGGCTCCATGCAAGATCTCACCTCGTGGAGTGGCAATGATCATAATAACGGTGAGGAATCAGCCCAGGACTACATGGGAGGAGCTGGGACCATAGTCACCAAGAAAAACAGATTGTAACACACTATGCCTTGAAGGACTGAAATCCTGCAGCGCCCGCAAGGTCTCCCTGCTGAAGAAAGCACATGTAAAGGCCCATCTGAAGTTTGCCAATGAACATCTGAATGATTCAGAGGAGCACTGGGTGAAAGTGTTGTGGTCGAAAGAGACCAAAATCAAGCATTTGACTAGCCTATGTGTTCCCCATTTACCCAAGCATAAGAGAATAATATAAATATAATATTATTATAGTGCTTTGTGAAAAAACTTTGGCCGATGCATTTGTTTTGTATTCAGGCATAGTTGCAGGGTAAGTTTGATTATGTTTTATAAAGTGAAGGCCTTTTTTATTCAGGCGCTGTTGCTCAACTGCAGAGGAACGTTCATGGGAATAAGTGGAACCAGTAGGAAGTACTGCGATACCTGTGATGATTGAGTAGTGTGAATATTAAAGCCATAATTGAAATTTAGTTGGAGGACTGTGTCTTTCATCACTCATGGGTCACTATTACAGTTAAAAAAAAGAGATTTGTGACAATGTTTTTATTTTGCGTGCACACATGTACATATTTACATTTTCGAATTAATTTGTCTTTCATGAGTGTAGAAGTTGGCTATTTCAGTAAGACAATTACCTATTAATATACCTCAAAATCAAACAAAATATTATGTTCCCTTTATTTTCACAATAGCATAAGTCAGGGGTCTCCAACTGTGCTGCTGGAGATACTTTCCTGGTTGTTTTCACTCTAATTTAGCACAGTTTGAAATAATTCAGTCAGTAACTGAATGAGGCTGCAAATACATGGGGTTGGAATGAAAACGGCCATGATTGTATCTCTGGAGCAGGGTTGGAGCAGGGCTGTAGTACATACAATATATCATTTATGTTGTGTAAGTGTTGACAGAGACATGAAATGTGCATTTACAAAAATAAAATAAATGCTAATAGTGTCATGAACGTGCAGAATCGGGTGCTCTAGAAATGTCAGTATATCATGATGGGATGGTTATAACATGAGGGGATGGGTATATCATGAGGAATGGGTATATCATGAGGGGAGGGTTATTTCATGAGGGGATGGGTATATCATGAGGGGATGGGTATATCATGAGGGGATGGTACATCATGAGGGAATGGGTATAACATGAGGGAATGGGTATATCATGAGGGGATGGGTAAATCATGAGGGAATGGGTATATCATGAGAGGATGGGTATATCATGAGGGGATGGGTATATCATGAGGGGATGGGTATATCATGAGGGAGTGGGTATTTCATGAGGGGATGGGTATATCATGAGGGAGTGGGTATTTCATGAGGGGATGGGCATATCATGAGGGGATGGGAATATCATGAGGGATGTCATTTTGCTTGCTTTAAGTCTTGCAATATTCGTATCATACTACTGTCTAAAATATAGATTGATAAAAGCTTTAACATTGATGTAATGCCTATCCATTAATACAATGCATTAAAATATGAATAGTTTATTTACTACACCAGGGTTCTCACACTTTGGTCCTATAGAGCTAGAGTGCAGGCTTCATATCCAGTAATACCAAGGTTGTAGAATAAAGGGGGACGGGGGGTCATGACCCCTCAATATTACAGGCTGGTCAATATGACCCCACCTGGAAAGGAATGAACATCCTGGGATCCATTGACCCTGACTCCCTCCAATATACAGTACAAACCTACACTGTTAAGTAAGACACATTAAATAAATCATTCTGGTCTATTATTACTTGATTCATGTGTTCTAACTGGGCAGGAAATAACCTGCACAGTAAGTTTGAATTCCCAGGCCTACATATAGTTGACATTGTTTTACATTTGATAGCTGATGATCAGAAGTGGAGAAAAAGACTGAACCTGTGATGGAAGACTTCATATCTTGGCATTACTAAGGATGGAAATGCTACTATAAATACTCCAGTTAAACCGTAATTGAGTCATTTATATTTAGAACTTCACATTGCTCTTTAAAATAACAGTGCATACAAAATAATTTACTTAGTTCTGAAAGATATTACGATTTTGTCACTTCCTGGCTATGCCCCTAGCCATCTTCGCACTGGCTGGGGCCATAGTCAGGACAGGATTCGAAGAGATGCCTCTAGGCATCTCTATGTGCTTGGGTCTCCCCAATTGGAGGCAGCTGTTGGTTGTTGCCAGTCACTGGAGCTGCTTTAAGTTTGTTTTGTTTCTTTCTTCATTAAAATCATGGAATACCTTCACTCGTTCGCCTCAGCGTTTGTGTCCTTCCAGCCAGCACTGTGACAGAATGAACCACCAAAAAGACCACGCGACAGAACGGCAGAGTTGGACGGTAGGGGAACTCCTCGGTTGGCCGGATAGCGACACCGAGGAGGAATACCCTTACCGTCACCAACTGCACTCCTGGCCGGACAGGGACACAGAGAAGGAGGAACACCCATACGGTAGGCCACCGTTCCCCTGGGCGTTGAGGACTTCCTACAGATGGCCTTCTGGGAGTGGGAGCGCTTCAGGGAGCCAGCCGCTGCCCAGGAGCCGCAGCCAGCGTCCCCCCGCTGCCCAGGAGCCGCAGCCAGCGCCCGTCGTTGCCCAGGAGCCGCAGCTAGCGCGCGTCGTTGCCCAGGAGCCGCAGCTAGCGCGCGTCATTGCTCAGGAGTCGCCGCCAGCCCCTCACGCTGCCCAGCGGTCTTTGCAGACAGCCCCTCACGCTGCCCAGCGTTCGGCGCCGCCAGCCCCTCACGCTGCCCAGTGGTCGTCGCCGCCTCTGGGTACAACCTTCTGTAGCTACAGGAAGCCTAAAACTATAATTGACTTTCACTTGACGTAAATGTTAGTTATCGTCACCTATATTGATACCATAGTTATTGTGTAAGTGTCATTCAGAAATGGCAAATAGATACATTTTCATAGATAATATTTGTGGTGGAGGAAGAAACGTTACTCAGTTTAACACGATAGTTAATGGTTTCTAGCGAAATATTCAAGCTTGATGTGATGTGATGCATGGCAACATTATATAATGTCAATACACTATACGGACACCTGGCAAATGGTCAGCTCTGTGGTGTTGTGGATAAAGGCACAGCTTTTCATGTGGGCAACCTAGGTTAGAATATTAAAAGGGCAGCCATGATCAACACTTATATTCCGAGCCGGCTGAACTAGGCTTGCCTGGTTCTTGTTTTTATGATTGTGCCATTCTATTAAAGTCATTCATACTCTTCCCCTGCTCCTCTCCTTACAATGAGGGGGTAAAATATTATTTATAATATCAATCCATAATTTTAATGGTAGATTCATTTGAACAGTGAGAGACAGAATACTAACATAAGATCCAGAAAAACGCATGTCAAAAATGTTATATATTGATTAGCAATGGGGGAAATAGGTATTTGATATCCTCTCAATCAGATAGACTTCTTGCTCCCAGGTGTCTTTTATACAGGTAATGAGCTGAAATTAGTAGCACACTCTTACAGGGAGTGCTCCTCATCTCAGATTGTTACCTGTATAAAAGACACCTGTCCACAGAAGCAATCAATCAATCAGATTCCAAACTCTCAACCATAAACAAGACCAAAGAGCTGTCCAAAGATATCAGGGTCAAGATTGTAGACCTACACAAGGCTGGAATGGGCTACAAGACCATCGCCAAGCAGCTTGGGGAGAAGGTGACAACAGTTGGTGCGATAATTAAGAAATGGAAAAAACACAACGGTCAAAGGTTCAATCGTTCTCGGTCTGGGGCTCCATGCAAGATCTCACCTCATGGAGTTGCAATGATCATAAGAACAGTGAGGAATCAGCCCAGGACTACATGGGACATGTAACATTACCAGTTGTCCTCCCCTTTCAGCATTACTGCGATGGGTATTCCAGCAGGACAATGACCCAAAACACTCGGTCAAAGCAACACAGGAGTGGCTCAAGAAAAAGCACATTAAGGTCCTTTAGGGGCCTAGCCAGTCGTTTTTGTTGCTATTCTGTCACTGATGAAATAAACTTAACATTAAAATGATAGACAGAACATGTCTTTGTCAGTGGACAAAAATACATAATCAGCAGGGGCTCAAATACTTTTTTCTCTCACTCTATGCCCTTTCCTCTTTTGTCCTTTCTTCTGCAACATTAGTTGTAGTTCTATGAGTAAAAAACATAGAGTTTTAGAGACCAACCTTCCTCAGATATTCTGTCCATTTCCTTGTTGCATACATCCTGTATTTGATTTTTCAGTTCAGATACTGATTTCTTGACATGCTCAAAGGAGATGTGTGTATAGACAGTGATGCTGGGTAAGACCTCAGATCCAGTAGAGACACTGAGAGACTGGAAACTCTACAGAGGGAACAAAGCAATAGGTATTGACATTGAAAGACAGCAAATTAAGTTCCAGTCCAATTCATTGATAAAGAAGTCAAGAAGGATCCATTACAGAGAATTTCAGGTAAGTTAGTGATGTAACCTGGAGGAAATGGATGTGATCCTCTGTGTGTGAGAGCTGCTTCAACTCAACATCTCTCCTCCTCAGCTCAGCAACCTCCCGCTCCAGTTGTTCTAAGAGTCCTTCAGGCAGACTCACTTCAGTCTTCTCCTGAGCTCTGATCAGTTCCTTCAACTCAGAGCGTCTTTTCTAAATATAGCAGATCAGCTCAGTAAAGATCCTCTCACTCTCCTCCACTGCTGCCTGTGCAGAGTGCTGTTAGGACACACAGAGAGAAGGGGGTCCATTTTAAGATATTATCCTCTGTTATCACCAGGATTACAGACCGCATGTTCAGTGCCAATCAAAAGTTTAGATACACTAATCCATTCAGTGGGTGTGTCCAAACCTCTGATTGGTCCTGTACATGTATATATAGCAGCCCCACACTCACCTTCAGAGTGTTTGGCTACCCTGAATTCTTTGGGTTCATTATTCTGGGTTTGGATTGGTTACAACCATCAGCTATCTCTCAAACAGCAAGTCTGGGTTCAGACCTGCCTTCAGAGTTTTAAGAGAAAATTTTAACTATTTGAGAATGTATTTAGTACATACGAGAGTTGAAGAGTAAAAAAAGGATGGCAGTTGTATCTGGATTCTTTATTTCCCTGGGTAAAAGTGTAACATATTTCAAGATCTAGATTACTTTTAGTTAATTGAGACACTGACACCCTGTTTTAGGACAAGGTCCGGAGAGACAGAAGGGGGGGGTGATGATTTATGACAGGATTGAAATGCCTTTGATATGCTAGGGTAAATGAGAAAAGGCTTGGAGGAATTCACCCTGGGTTTCATCTGGTAGAGAAATAAAAGTCTTAATTACAGTTATGTTAGCTGAGCTTCAAGATGGTGTGAAAGGTTTTGATTTGCAATAAGGGGTTTGATCATTTATGGGAACCATAGGTGAATTTGATTGTAGGTCCAAGATAAAACAATCAAATGTAATTATATATCTACTGAGATCTCGTTAGATGATTGACTAAAAGTTGTTTAGGAAATATTCTTTAAGAGCGATACTTCTATCTATCTTAACTGATGAGTAGTTGCAGCAGTAGTAGGAAATTGTTGTTAAACCAATAACAAAAACAGTGGAATTGTTATGGTGCTACACTAGCAGAACAGAAGCATCCGGAATGTTAGTTTTTCCACTCTTCTGTTATTGTTTACAATTCTTCTAATCTACCTAGACAAAGGAAACAGAAAGATTTTGGATATTCAGGTATACAAGTTTAAGTGTTTGGTAGGACTGTGTTCTAATGCATTAGCAAGAAGCAACAAACAAATGTAATGGACATATTTCTGATTGTGTACTGTGCAGTTGCTACTAATCTTCTCAAGGAGAATTCACTGATTGGTACAGGACACTTGAACGCGATTCAGCAATAAAGGACTGGTTGGAGCCAGAGAGGCTCCGGTTCTGGACAACGTTTGCTGGGACTGGTTGGAGCTATGGAAGGCTCCGGTTCTGGACAACGTTTGCGGGGGTGCGGTAAGACCAACTGCACGACATCATACCACACTGGTTGGGTCCATACCAGGAACATCTCCTCTGCTGTCTAGGTAGCTGAGAGAAGAGCCTGGGGTCGACGCCACACACAACAGAAGAGCATCGGTGGTTTAAATAAGGCACAGTGAATTGAAGTCACTGATGGAAAAGTGAGCCTTTTGGTGCTAGTAACCATAACTTCCTACCAGGCCTGCAGCTATCGAGCCCTTAGATGAAACTGGTCATTTTGTTATTCACAAAGGAGAACAAACAGACTCTCCTGACCTGGCTGATAGAGCAGCTAGAATGGAGACAACAAGAGCTGTGTCATCGTAACTTGCATTTGAACTATGACCGCATAAATGATGTACATAATAAGGTCCTCATATTGTCCAATCGGACTCACAACGCAATAGAAGGGCTATCGGAACAATTGGGCCCCACATCCCTGATGGCGGTTCAGAACAGAATGGCCTTAGACATGCTATTGGCAGAAAAAGGGGGCGTATGCGCGATGTTTGGGGGCGCCTGCTGTACTTTCATTCCCAACAATACGGCTCCAGACGGGTTGGTGTCCAAGTCGTTAGAGGGGTTGAGGACCCTCTCAAAAACGATTGTTACCTGTGGATGTTTTTGTGTCCCCTGCATTCGAGGCCTAGCAGTCCGAGTGATCTCTACCGCGGTGGAGAAATCGGAGCACGGAACACCAACCCTTCTTATGATGCCGTTACTGGCGGAAGAAAAGGAGGCACACGGGAACCAACCGAGGAACTGGGCCGGGAATATGATCTCTGATAGAGATCAAAATGGGGAATGTTAAGAATGTTAATGTGATAAAGGCCAATGTAATATGTTAATAATGCTAATGTGATATGTTAAGGTTGATGTTGAAATTAAGGAGGAAGTTGGAATAAGAAAAGTGCCGAATAGAAGTTAAACTGCCACAGGCTGGAGAGGGGGAGTCATGTACCACAAGTGCTGCAGTAACAGGAAAACACATGTTATTGTTTAGGGGGGGACTGACCCGAGATCCACGCCTTATGAGTCGAGGCAAGACAAGTAGGAATTTGAGTACTCACGCCCTAGCGAGTAAGAAATAATGTATATGTAGGGGGTAGATTAGGGACGGGGCGGGAACTAGAAAGGCTCTAAAAACCGCACCGAGGGGAAGTAACTTTAGACTTGTTGGTAAGCTTGTCTCCAGATATATCTGATTGTGTAATCAATAAAATTGGTTGATTATTGATTATAATATTGTTCTCTTCCTTATTGACTTCATCTCATCAACTTATTCGGGTGAAGCAGGTTTGGCTTCAACAAACCTAATGAACAAGATTATCTAACGCTGCAATAAACAAATGAATTCCCCTCTCCATAGACAACTGAGAGAAAGTAGGCTTGAGAAACACAACACAGATGTACCGACTAACTCTGAGCAGAGGTGTATAGATGGGATGTGTTGCCTGATGCTGATGGGCCCCACACATCCTGTCCATACCTCCTGCTAGGAGTTGCCCATGTGACTGTCACAGGCTTAAGGGATAGGACCATTGACCATATGTTGGAACATACCATACAAAGGTCATTTGTAAGATAGGCCTTTCTTATTGGAGGGTATTTGGCTGGTTTTGACCATAGGCTGCCTCCCTTGTATTCGGTATAAGTACTGTGGATCTTCCTGTATTCTTATTTGTGAGAGAGAGAGAAAAACTATGTTAACATAGACGTTTCATGCTGAAGAAAGAGGGCTCTCCCCTGACTTTCCAGTTGCATAACTTTTGTTCATGGATATCACCTGAATGGAAGCCAACAGATTGTGTCGTGTTTAACAAGATGGATTCTGAGGGAGTTGTACAATGGGGCAAAAAAGTATTTAGTCAGCCACCAATTGTGAAAGTTCTCCCACTTAAAAAGATGAGAGAGACTTGTAATTTCATTATAGGTACACTTCCACTATGAGAGACAAAATGAGGAAAGAAAATCCAGAGAATCACATTGTAGGATTTTTATTGAATTTATTGGTAAATTCCTTGGTAAAATAAGTATTTGGTGACCTACAAACAAGCAAGATTTCTGGCTCTCACAGACCTGTAACTTCTTTAAGAGGCTCCTCTGTCCTCCACTTATTACCTGTATTAATGGCACCTGTTTGAACTTGTTATCAGTATAAAAGACACCCGTCCACAACCTCAAACAGTCAAACTCCAAACTCCACTATGACCAAGACCAAAGAGATGTCAAAGGACACCAGAAACAAAATGTAGACCTGCACCAGGCAGGGAAGACTGAATCTGCAATAAGTAAGCAGCTTGGTGGGAAGAAATCAACTGTGGGAGCAATTATAAGAAAATGGAAGACATACAAGACCACTGATAATCTCCCTCGATCTGGGACTCCACGCAAGATCTCACCTCGTGAGGTCAAAATGATCACAAGAACGGTGAGCAAAAATCCCAGAACCATACGGGGGGTGTTGTGGCAATTTCTTAACTAATGTATTTTGGATACATGTTTGCTTATCTATTACATAGTATGTAACTCTGGTCTTTGATTGTGACACACATGTCTATATTATACAGGGGATCATGAGATGTTCTGAATAGGGGTATCTGTCCTTTGTTCCTTAGGAATGTGATTGTGGGGGACGGTAGGGGCAGTTGTCCCTTTAGGTAAACACAACAGGGAACAATATGGCAGGATGCTGTAAGCCCTAACTGAGTTGAAGAGGTTACCCATGTGGAGAAGGACAGTATGCCCTTTGTGTCAGGCCTAGGTGGTAATAGAACAAAAGG
>JACXGJ010015265.1:0-13744 GCA_016801105.1 Esox niger | reverse complement strand
CAGTAGACCAGACTGGTAGGCAGCCCTGACACCATTCAGAAAGGAACAGTACAGTAGACCAGACTGGTAGGCAGCCCTGACACCATTCAGGTGAAAATCCATGCTGGGTCGGCAAGGAAGTGGGTGATATGAGCAGACCAATGTCACAATTCGGACAGCACTGTTGTGAATGTGCTTTAATCTATTAATTGTGTTTAGAGGCATATCAAGTTGGGGGAGGTTGTTCTGCAGCCAAGATTTTACCTCCATCCAAACATGTGCACAAGGTTGACGAAGCAGATGTTGTGTCAAGCCTGGTTTTAATGGGCACCTTCGTTTCTGGGTACCTGAATGTCATCTGGGTACTGATGGAACCTGAATGTCATCTGGGTACTGATGGAACCTGAATGTCATCTGGGTACTGATGGAACCTGAATGCCATCTGGGTACTGATGGAACCTGAATGTCATCTGGGTACTGATGGAACCTGAGTGTCATCCGGGGACTGATGGAACCTGAGTGCCATCCGGGTACCCGTGGAACCTGAGTGCCATCCGGGTACCCGTGGAACCTGAGTGCCATCCGGGTACCCGTGGAACCTGAGTGTCAACTGGGTACCCGTGGAACCTGAGTGTCAACTGGGTACCCGTGGAACCTGAGTGTCAACTGGGTACCCGTGGAACCTGAGTGTCAACTGGGTACCCGTGGAACCTGAGTGTCATCCGGGTATCCGTGGAACCTGCACTAAGTTCACTACAGGTACTACCAGGATATTACATAATTAATACTTTTGTCTTTTTCAGACGACACACGGAAGCAAATTGAAATCTTCCCAAACATTCTCCTGACTACATTTTGTTTGTTAAGGCTGTTATTGGTAGCAATAATCAGACAAGTCGAGACACAGGAGAGACGGGTGTTGCATATTGGTCTCTGTCAGGAAGCCAAACCACTGCTTCCAAGGCCTGCACATCTATAATAAACACTGACTAAGCAACACCACAGCTAAATCAGAATAATTAAAACACAAAGTAAGATGTCATTTTTATAGATTACACATATTTTAACACAGAATTACTGAAGGCTTAAAACATATGTTCTAATGTTAATTACAGTTGAAAGGAATCAAGCCAGCGATATATCTAGAATAGAATCTGCTCATACGTAATGGTGCTTTTCTTTTGCTAAGCTTCATTAAAATCACAGGCTGTGTCAGCAATGACACCCTGAACACTTTTGCGTGCACTCGTTTTCCCAGCAGCCAGAGGGTTCTTGCCAAAAGTAACGCAATATATAGTGGACAGTGTGCATCACTGCGGACGCAGACTCTGTATTTTAATCTAGAAAATTATCACATTTTTGGATCCAGGTGCTATAGTTAGACCCACTACACATAGTATGTTAGAGGACTGTTGCTTGTGCAGAATCCGAAGCGAGAGGCCCGTAGAACACAGGCTGTCCCCCATGGATCCATTCTAACACTCTGCTAAGCAACAGATCCCGACTTCACGGCATTTGGCTTGGCCAGAACTAAGTGGGTCAGCATGTATTGTAAGTCCATTATGTCTCAGTGTACGGCAGGTATTTACTTTTTCACATGTTCATTTCCTCCTTACGCTCTCCAGGACACCCCACCCCCCTTTCACCCACAATCTTTCTTTTTCTCTCCCTGTATGTGTTTTTTCCCAATCTGACGTGAACAGTGCAGATAACTGCTTGCTGCCTGCATCTTGGTGGAACGGTAGGCCGGTGCCAAAACGGAGACAAGATATTATGTCCAGACCTGAGCTCAACAAGCATTGTGTGTCAGAACACGGAAAGGCCCCAGGCTGCATAAGGAATACGAGCCGGGACACCTTTTCAAACCCTGAAAAGAGGACCTGGAAACTCATATGCAAGCATGGCTTATCACCTTCGAGTTACACATTCATGTTGGAATTTTATTTATGTATTTTTTGACAATATCATCATAAATTATAATAAATGGAACAGTGAAAACTATCCATCAGACTGACATCCACAGCACCCCAAAATGCCCGGGGCATTCTGGGTAAGAGGAGACTGGTTATTGCGGACACGTTCAAGCTTCAGCTGAGCGTTAACTATCCACTGAGGATTGTGGGGAAAAAGGTTCTTGTTTTCAAAAGGTGATAACATCTGATCACATTTCTTTCATCTGAGCATCCTATCCAGGGGTTTTACTTCTACATTAAGATGCCTCATAACACACAAGCACAAAATACGGAACTTCCTCCCCTCTGGGCCTTTCTGGCTTGGAAAAGTCTTACCTACTTCTCTGTTGCATACCAGTTCAAATGACACCAAGAGACAAAAACCCCTCTGACAACAGAACAATACCAGAGTCAATTGGAGGATAAGGGACTGTGAATGTCCCATATCTGACATCCATCACATAAAACGCTGGAGGCTTTCTGTTTTGTAACTGTTTAAATGTCACTTTGAGGGAAACTAAGCTATGGCCACAACTGTTATATACTCAAGGAGTTTGAATTTAGGCCATCTCTATTGCAACATTGCACTGACAACAGACGCTTTCGGTTGGTTACCTGCTCAAATGAGATCAGGAGACCAAACTTAACGCCTCTTCGAACAGTATGAAAATGCCATACATTTGTGAAATTAGAAGAGAAAAAACGATGTCTTAGTGAATCCCAGACAAAAATCACCAGCACAGACACCCCAACAACAAACAGACAACCCCACAGGCAGACAGATATCCCCACAGATATACAGACATCCCCGAAGACCAACGAGACTTGAGGAATGCAGAGGAATCTCATACGTGTCTGTTTGGTCAACAAGACAGAAGAAACCAAGCACCTCAATGTGAAATGTAAGCTTTTCTAAGAGGGCACTGTGAAGACATGAAGACATAACACCATCTGTGTTCCAAAGGGCACCCTATACCATACGCGGTGCACTGCTTTAAATCAGAGCCTCACCAAATCTAGTACATTAAATAGGGGACTGAGAGACATTTGGAACACAGACTCTTCAATGTAGAATATGATGGTGACCCAGCAGATGGGACTTTCAGCTGGTATTATATATTTGCAATGTCAAAAACGCTGCTACCTGTAGGGTGACCCTTGTGCACTACTATGAAACCCACAAGTAAAGTACGGAATAGCTCATCAGTTTCCCCACGACGTAGAGGTAGGGCACGGGACAGAGAATAGGGTGCAGTGCGTTAGGTTCTATGTTCTAATTTATTTCCAGTCACACACTGATAATTAAATATACAGGATGTCATTAGGCGCTGTCCGGTTCTGTGGGCAAAACAGATGAAAACAGCTGAATACACACTGTCAACATCGCGTGGAATCTAATGGTTTCATTTATCTGGAAACACTACTGATATAAAAACATGGTGAAAGGAAAAAAACCAAAGATAGGATTTACATTTTTGAAGAGAAATGGGTGGAAACTTTGCAATCAGGATGAGACAGAGGGCACTGGGTGTTGGTCTTTGTTCCATTATTTAGACATCACTCATTAAATAATCTAATCTGATTACCAAGCAGTTCCAACAGATTTTCCTCTGTGGATAAACTCTACTGATCAATGGCAAGATGCCCAAATAGTGCCCAAGCAGAATGGATGAGAAGGACCCCTATTGTGTTCCCATGACCTTAGAACTTTGCTTTCCTAGGGAGCTGCCCCAATCACCCCCTATTGACTATAGTACACAACATGGGGAAACGTAGGGTGCGATTTAGAACTCCGGCCCATTGACCCTTTCACGTAATTATCAAACCCAGAACCATACACTTTATTGGGTGGCTTTTGTGGCCACTGTACGTGACAGGGCATGTGGCAGAACCACTTCAAGAAAGTCCCCTTAGCTAATATATTCACTGAATAATAATATCCTCATTAGCTTTTTTCTTTTTTAAATTGCTCCTCAGTATATCGGAGAAATGATACCGTGCGTGAGAGGGAAACATTTTCAGAGCTGCCATTCTGTCAAACATGTCAAAGGGATCCTTTGAAGGATAGAGTGAGTGATCACTGAGGGAAATGAATCCAATGCTGAGCAAGCTATCCGACAAACAGTTCGCTATGTAGAGAAAAGGGTGCCATTTATGAGCAGCTTACTCCCAACCACATCTGCCACATTTTCATCCACATGAAGCCACAAACCTCATACGTCAAACTTATGATTATTGAAGCTATTGTATTCCCCATGATGGAGACACATTCTTCCTAAAGGGAGTGTGCTTTCATCGTGGACAGGAAATTATTATAATTAAAGTTGAAATTAGTGCTGCTAGAAAAGCTCCAAGCTTGGTTTAATGTTACAATGCTAAAGTGCAAACAAAAATTAAAGCAAGAAAGAAATACACATTTTTCGCATTCACATCTTTATAAAAACAGTCTGTAATTTTTAAGATTACTTATTTATAGGCATGTGCCAAAATATCAAAAAAATTATCAAACATGTTGTTCATTTGGATTCATGATTTCCTTACTATTTTGACAAAACAATTATTTTCAGATAAGTTACAAAATACATAATTTAAGATAACGCTTCATAAACAATGAGGAGCAAGGAGAGGGAATCTTTATGTTCCAGTGCATTTCTTTGATAGGGTAACATAAGATTAAAAAAGATCAGGCAATCTAATAATTTTGACAGGTATGATGTCAAAAAACAGGTATGATGTAACATATCTGAACATCCATTTCCCACTCAAACATAACTGCAAACATGTTTTTTGCCTATACATTGGTAATTTGCACTTTGCTCATTGTCATGGAGTCTATAAGTTGACAAAAGCACAGGAGAGCCAACTCAAGCGGCACAGAAATGACACCGAGTTTGAAAAGACAACAAAGCTTAACGCCACGAAATGCAGTATTGTTTTCTTACTCTGTAAGCACAGTGAAGGACCGGGGGTCTGAGCCCATGTGGCAATCCCATACATAGCCTGTGATGCATGGAGGAGAGCTCATCTGCTGTCAAAGAGCCATTCATTTTGGCAGATTGCAAAATAGGACCTTCGCATTTAACAGGGGAGATATATTGTTTTTGCACATAAACAATTTGGTAACTTCTTCCTCACCTTGTATCTGTTACTTTGTAGCAAGTCAAACTAGCCTAGAAAAAGAAGATAGACAGCACACTTCCAGTAATGCTGATAGACTACAGCTGTAAATGACCCAAGGTTCTGTCCCCCTGTAAGCCCAGTGGAATAAGAGGGGTATCGGGTGGAACTTTCACATGGTCACATTGTCAACAGCCACAAGGGAGATGTGAATCCGGGTGGCTCTTAAGATAGCTTCACAAACCAACGAGACGTATTTTAAAAGTAAATGTAATACCCACCACAGACATTTATCACATAAATGTATATGGTATGTTCCCAATTTGATTGTGGTTGCCTAGTGGTTTGTCTTAGCTTTGACAGAGCATTTGCTTTTCATGTAGATAATCGTTATTTCACAAAAGTTCTATCTCACCTCTTCAGTGGGGGAGAGCAATATAACCAGAAGACACTACACTTGCACTAACTTGACTCTGCTCTCCCCAAGAGACAACAATTACTTAAAGTTATAAAAAAAATTAGACATATTGTCAGTATTTGTCATTATTCCGCTTTAAAGCAGTAGCACTATATTTAGCTTAATGTAATTTTTTTAAAATGCTAGTAACAGGATGTTACATTAGTGTTAAGGTGATTATCAGAAGTATCAAAATTACAACAGAGAACAGTGAATCTAGGAGTTCAATTCAAAGAGAGCAAATCAGTAAATGCCTACAAAATAGAGTGACACCTTCGTTAGGCATCATGCGAACCTAGAGCGAGCAGAGCAGTAACCGTGTGACATCATCATGACACCATGACACCATGACACCCGTCCTCAGCCCGGCAATGAATGAAAACAGGGTTTAAACATTCCTTCAACTCACTGACACAAGTGCTTCAACGAGACAGCTGGGCATTCATCACGATTCCATGCTCCATTACTTCTACTGACTGGGGAAACAGAACCAGACAGCACTTTCACTACCAGCCTCTTCATTTCACTGAGGTGCGGAATGTTCCACAGGCTTCCCCGGGTTGACCGGGCTGGGCTCTTCGAAAAGCGATTGTTTCACCAAAGCCTTGTCCGGGAGAGACGGAGCAGATCTCACCGGATAAACCATGGCTAAGAGCTGTTTTGAGCTTAGGCTTGATGCTTAGCTGGGTTCCCAGACACAGCACCTGGCTGTTTTATTTTGGCAATATACCACAAACCTCTGAGATGCCTGATTGCATTTATAAACCAGTTAAGACATGGTTATAACCGACATAGCCATGGTATATGGTATCATATATCACAGCTTTAAAGCAATCAGCATAATGAGATCTAATATGTTCCAGCAATAAAAGATGATCAAATTAAGATATAAGGTCAAAGGGTCCCTCCATAGTGGTCTTCCACTACTAATTGGTACGCAAGTTGGAATGGACACAATCTGGAGAGGGAACTATTTTAATGTGCTCTCTAACTCAGGTTTACTAAATCACGGCTTTGGAATTTGTTTTATTATATTTTCACTGTGTGCTTGTGTGTGTAATCACTTTCATGGTCCTTTTATAGACTGGCATCTCAGCACATGTGCCTAGAGTTATTTGATGTCATTATTACTATTACCGTCATCACTATTATGAGAGAAATTATAGACATGGGAGGCGACACAAATTGCTTTCGAGGGCCAGTCTGCTTTAAAATAACAGCGCTCTGACTCCTGGGCGCTAACGTGAGTCGCCGTGTGTAATCCCTTTAGTTCCGAACGAGGATTAGCGGAAGTTCCACAAAACTCTACATGATTTCATAGCAACTCCAAGCTGTGAAAGACACATTTCCTGTCAGAGACCCGGGTGGGAACAAGGGAGGTTTGAGCTACATTCAGACGAAAGCTATTAGGTTCAATTTTTGTCTTAATAACGGTAGACAAAGTTGAATAGCAGACTATTTGTTCAGCTAACGCTGCCTGGCCAAATCTATCTACCCCAGAGTGAGAACCACATCGCTCTTTCTTAAAATCCAAACATTGTTCTTGGTTCATGTAACAATGTAGATGTTTCAAATCAAAAGTAAGAGATTACAATGTGCTCTCAATTCAGGGATCAGCAATCTCTATGGAGTACATAGACGTACCTGTCAAAGGTTTGGACGCAACTACGCATCCAAATGGATGAATGACAAATTAAAGGAGTACCTGTGTCTCAGTGAGGTGTTGGGCCACAAGCTGCCAGAACTACTGGATGGATGGAACACCGTTCTTAATATACAAACCCATTTCCAACAAAAACAAATAAAAACTAGATGCAGTCATCTCAGTTATCTTCATCCGCTTATCCATTGTCGTGTCGCGGGGGCACCCTCTCCAGCAGGGGATCTCAAACGTCCCTTACCCGAGCTACATTTGCCAGTTCTGACTGGGGGATCCCGAGGCGCTCCCAGGCCAGTGTCGAAATATAAAACTAAATGCAATGATGTACAAATCATTTATCAATGTACTTAATTGAAAAAAGCACAAAGATAACAAATCAAGTGTTGAAACTGAAAATGTATTATTTTTGGGAAAAAAACATGTCAATTTTGAATATAATGCCAGCAAAAAAAAAAATGTTAAACACTGTGCGGATTTGGGAACTGATGAGACCAATTGCTATAGCTTTAAAATTGAAATGCATTCCCGTTCTTGCTTGATATTGAATTACAGCTTTTGCTGTATTTTTCATAATTTGCCAAATGTTTTCAATCGAAGACAGGTCTGGACAGCAGCCAGGCCAGTTTAGCAAGAGGACCCTTTTACTAAAGAGCCACACTGTTGTAATACATGCAGAATATGTTTTGGTATTGTCTTGCTGAAATGAGCAAGGCCTTCCCGGAAAAAGACTTAGTCTGGAAGGCAGCATATGTTTCTCTAAAACCTGTTTATATTGTTCAGAATAAATGGTACATTCACAGATGTGCAAGTCACCCATGCACCCCCATACCATCACGGGTGCTGGCTTTTGAACTGTGTGCTGATGAGAAGCTGGATAGTCCCTCTCCTCTTTACTCCGGAGTACACGGCGTCCATGATTCCCAAAAATTATTTCTAATTCGTATTTGTCAGATCACAGGACAGTTTTCCACTTTGCCTCAGTCCATCTTAAATTAGCTCTGGCCCAGAGAAGGCGGCCGCAGTTGTGCATCTTGTTAATATGTGTATATATGTATGTATACATATTTACGTTTATAATTCAGTAAAATTATAGAATTGATCATAATAAAATTTTACTGAATATGAATGTAACAAATTTACAGAAAAACCTGAATCAATTAGTGGCGGAACATAATTAATGCGGATATTTCCATACGGGTGTACTGCATGATGCCATTAAGCAATTAACATCCTGTTGTGGTCTTTGATTTCCTCAGCCAACTCTCTATAAATCCTTCATGCAACACCAAGATTAAGTAAATAAATGAAGGTCAAGTCAAAAGCCGTTACGTTGAGCACCATGTACTGAGTGGCTTCAATACACTAACACATCTCCTTACTGGCGCTCTGAGGCTACCATGCGGTCTTAAAGCATGACCGTACGTGCACACTCTCCGCTCGCTAGAGCTACAAAGAAGAACACTCTCATTCATTTCCAATGGGAGCCAGCGAATCACTGCGACAGTGGGCGGAGCTACTCTCAGACACAATATTGAGAAATGTGTTGAGAAATGTTCTACTTTATGCTAATTTACAGTGAGCGGGATGTGACTGAGTTTGGCGACTAGCAATGGCAGGGCAGATGTTCTCTGCATCTTGGGTGTCCCTTCTCTTTTCTACCCGCTAGCTAAAAACAAATTTGCAATGTACATTTTTTTACGAGATACCTATAATTGCTGGCTTCATAGTTTAAAGTTTCAAGATTGATTTGTCAAAGACCGAACCACACAGCGTCATCCTGCACAATGAAATTACTTTGACAGGGCACCAAACAACTATGAATTGAGAATAAAGAAGAAAAATAAATATGCAGAAATAAAGCCAAACAAAATATAAAGCAATAATATACACAACACTGCACACTAGCAGGTGTTTAAAAAGACTACTGTCCATCAGCAGTCTGGGCTGTATTATAGAACATTATAGATACGGCAGGTATGGCAATAATATAACATATATATCTTATACAGAGACATAACTCTAAAAATGGATGCATGGAAGGTTTCAGAGATTGTTCGGATCACGGGTGAGTGATACATACATAACATAAAATGAAGTAAATTGCAATTTGAGCACTGAGAAATCATTGACTTGGCTTGGTCGTATTACGTTATTAGTAGTGGAGTCACGCAAACACTAAATATTTGCAGAGACGGATGTTTCCCTTATACTGGTTGTCACAGGCATAAATTAGTAAGATACGCCCCGCCCAAGCGGGCAGTGTGCATGCTAGGAAAGGCTCAGCGGCAGCTCGCCAGAGATTGAGTGATTTGCGAGTTGAGAAAGCAGACAATGCAAGGAGCCTGACACACGGCCTTCCTGGCACTCCCAGGCTTCTGTGCAGTCCTAAAGCCTGACACACCTATACCAGAGGCAGTAGAACAGCAGCGCCCTCAAGACCCACAGGTTGCCAACCTCTGGGCCAAGGGACAGCGAGCCCCTTGGCTGTGCCAATGCCCTGTTCCAGCCTAGTACACGATCAAGTCACAGGGCCCAGGGACATTTGTGAGCATCCCCAAAAGACTGTGGGGTCCATAGGTGTTTTGCAATGCCGGCTTTAGCCTTTTGGGGGCCTATACAACATTTTATTTTAGGCCCCCTGTCTCCTAGCGACCAGGGGCTCCCTAGAGGTCTGGGGGCTCCTTAGCATCCAGGGGTCCCTAGTGGCTGGGGGCCTAAAGCGACAACTTGTGTCTGGTAACGGCCCTGGTGTTTCAAAACAGATTGACTCACCTGGGAGAAGTTGAGTCCGTTCAGCGGGTGACACTGCTCCTCCACCTTCTCCACAGCTCCTGTCCTCTTCCTCATCCTCTCCGCCTCCTGGGCCAGGTACAGGTCCAGCACGGGCACCCCCCTCGTCTTGATGTCCGCCTCCGTCAGAGAGTTCACCATCAGCATCACCCACACTGGCCTCTTCCTCTCCCAGTTCCCGGCAATCGCATTGAACAGGTAGTCAGCGTAGAGCCCTTTGCCTCGCTGGTCTGGAGTCATCCAAGATGGCATCATGAGTTTTACGTACTCCAAGTGCCTCTTGAGGCGTCGGTAGATGTCCCTGGGTAGCACATCCTGCAGGTTCTCCCCCTGAGGAAGCAGCTGGCAGCTGGTGAGGGCTGAGATGGTATACGGGTCCGTCAGGTCCAGCTCAAAGTAGACAATGTTACTCTCCTGAAAGGCCTTTTTGGAGTTCTCCGGGATGAAGTCCCAAACTCGTGTGTAAGGGACATGTATGGTGCCGTAGAAGTAGGACGGAGGGTCACGTTTGATGGTCCAAAGGAAGGAGTTCAGATCGCTTTGCTGCCGACAAGGAAGGTGAAAGGCAAGATTAGTGAGTTAGTGTTATTCCTTTTGTATTTAAGGTCATTAACCGAAATCCTGATGTAAATACTGCAAATACTGTGTGGGTGTTCATTCACCAAATATGCCACTAAAATTAAACAAAGACGTTAAAACAAGCAATAATAGTGATGGGTGGTCCTTGAAAAAAAGGCTCGCGATTTACAGTACAAGGCTACATTTAGGCTCCTCATTTAACCTGACGAGACTGCTGATTCAAACTTTGGGAGGCTAATTGATGTTTCTTAATGGGCTGATAATGTCTTATTACTAGAACACTTCACAGGTACTAGAAGAAACACAATACACATCTGAAATGGACCGCGCTCTCTGACCAAATAGGTACTTTACAGGAACACATTTATGCCTACTTTAGAGATTGACACCTCTCTGTTGATTAGGCTACACTCGTGGGTAAATAAACTGTCCTTGAAAAGTCAATGTATTTCATTTAAAAAATATTATAATTAATTAAACTAGACACCGGGGATTTTTCAGATACTCGATCCCATCATTCAACAAAAAAATTACCTGTAAATTAAAATACGAATTATATTACCGACAGAGGGATGTTCGGGGTACATACTTTCCTATTAAGCTCGCAGTTAGAAGAGTCCCGGAGGTTCCACTGGTCGGCTCCTTTCACCAGCAGTATTAGGAATGCGTGAATAAATGCAAACCAAGAGACCAGCATCGTAACTCCAAACGTGCACGCTATTTTCACAACGTGTTGTAAGATAAAGCTACCAAACGATAATTCCTCCAAGGGAAATAGACGAAATTATTTTTCGAATTTCACCTCCATGGAAATAATCACTCAAACACGCCTTTAAGCCGCCGGAAGAACTCATGTTTGGGTAATATTGCATTCAGAGGTTGAGTGTTGTTGTTTCACGTGTTAGTAGAAGCGTTTAAGTTATTATGTAGTTATGTCATCATGCCGTTGTCTTGATTCTGACACTTTCTATCTCCCTCATATTTGCTTCGCATGGCACGTGAGGGTAGTTGACAATTTTCCCCGGACAGGGTTTACGTGCACTAATTGATAAATGTAACTTTACCGTATCTATAGCCCAGAACAGAGTAGATATTGCACGGCGAATAAACGCGTATCCTGTGCACGCAAAAGCCACAGGTCCTTAACTAAATTGTGCGTCCGGTGCCGTGAAACGAGCGGTGGAATTTCTCCTCGCAACTGTGTTCAGTTCTCGCTACTTCCAAACACTGGTCGGCAGATGCAAATGATTCCATCAGCGATGTTCGGAATTCGAGCGTTGCAACACTCCAGAAACCGCTGTCCAAGTCCACGTTGTATCGATCGTCCCCAAATTCACGAAGAAACTAGAGAATCCTTATCGTGTTCTGGGTATTTCCTAAACTCAACCCTTACTTACTCTCTCGCTGCATTGCTGGATTTGTGTGAGCATCTCTGTCAGACCGAGGCACGGCGCACCTACCTACCCCCCAATCCCCTCTCCACTCCTCCACCCCACCCCCCTTGCACACTCTCACACTGTGCAATAATCTGATTTAAGCATCTCACCCCCCGCAGGTCGAGGCGCGAGGAGCACACGCATTCACTTCAAAAGTAGATACCGACAATGGGTGTTCAGGAGGACTTCATTGGAGCGGAGAGGAGATGCTGCTTTTCAAAACTCATTCAGCTGGAGGAGTGGGAGCGTTATGCTACAAATTAATACACACTAGAATACGGCGAGCAAACAAAACTCACTTTTTCGTTCTTACATTCTCCTCTTTCAAACTGAACTTTTTATGTGGTAGGTTTAAACAAAAGTCAATCCATTCCTTGTGTATTCCTTATAGAACATGTATTTTTATTGTGTCAGTGAATTAACATTTAAGCTGTAACATTTTGTCTTTAGAGAAAACATTCTTAAATTGAACACTCATTATTGTCCTTATAATGGAAAATCACAAATTCTCCTTTATCTATTGGGCTACTAGGGTAATGGCCGTTTGTTTACTATTAGCTGAAATTGAGGAGGTCGGGCGCGATGTTGGATTTCCTATAGTTCCATAATGTCCTGCTAACATCGAACAAACCTCCACCAAATTACCATGACAAAAACCCACCGAAGGCCCCGCTGGACTTTGATACCTTTTTACCCACATGCATCTCATACCGAGGCTATAGGGTAGTGGAAAGAAATCGACTGTGTACATACAAAGGCTGAGTGAAGACAAAGACAAAGGTAAATAACTCTTACACAACACAAAACAAAATCTAGCCTATTGTAGGCCAACCGTTTGTCTGGCAATAATAGAACAGCACCGGAAAATACGTTAATTTGTGGTCAATAGGTGACTATAACTATCAACTTCTCGCTTAACAGTAAGCTTGGGGTCAGTTCCGTTTCAATATTAGTCAGCTCTGGATGTTCACTGAAATTATTATATATATTATATAATATATAATATATTATATATATTATATATATATATATATATATATATATATATATATGTATTCATTTTGAATTCGGTAGACGTTTTGACTTGAATGTAAATGAATTTCATGGAACCCTCGACTGAACCTACATTATTTAGTATTATACGAAGGCCTACTTCTTTACAATTACAATTATAATCTGCAGGAACGCCATCTAGTGGCAGATAAAGATCACATATCTTCCTAAGTAAGTTTTACGCAGGGAAGTAGAGTACGAATCAAGTCTATTTCCCAAAAACTGTTAGAAGTGTGAAATCAAGTCATGGATACCTTTTAAACAAATGTATTTAATTACTTTTCACGTCATTTTGGTTAGACTTTGTTTGAAGTTAATAAAAATAATGAAAGTCAAATGATTATTTAACCAACAAAGTAATAACTGTAGAAGCAAAATGGTAGTTACACAGGTATTACTAGTTAACTTGTAACTGCATGGCAAAAGCATTGCTTTGGAAACTGTTAGGGATTTTTAACATAATTTATTTAGTTAAAGGATTTCCTCAGAAAAAATGCTGTTTATATCCTAACTCAAATGAAGCAGTATTTAGTACCAGGAGTCCATGATGCGCCTCATGCTCATGAACCTCATGCCACTCATTCCACCCATGCTGAAGTTCCTGTACTCTCCAGGCCTCATGTACATCATCTTGCCTCTGAAGTGGGGCTGCTCGTACATCAGCCAGTGACCCTCCATCACGTTGCAGGACATACAGCTGGACATGCGGTAACGATCCATG
>JACXGJ010015264.1:0-13710 GCA_016801105.1 Esox niger | reverse complement strand
AAAGCTGTTCTCCCGCTCCATCTCCTGTCCCGTGCCCCTCTATCTCCATCTCCCCCCTCTCTCTCTCTCCATCACCTCTTCTCTTTCTCCTCTCTCTCCATCTCTTTTCCTCTCTTTTTACATTGCCTTTCCTCTGTATCTCCTCTCTCACTACATCGCCTATCCCGCTTCCTCATCCACCTCCCTCCCTCTTCTCATCCCCTCTCCTCCTCTCCTCCTCTCCTTTCATCCTTCAACATGCCAACAGACGTATGTGTGTTATTTTGTAATATCGCCACCAGAACAGGCTCAGTCCATGAGGGCTCTATGCTATCCCCATCTCTTCTCATCCTCTCCTCCCCTCTCAAGCTCTATCCCTTTATTTTCTCTTCCCCACCTCTCATCTCTCCTACTCTTTTCCTATCCTCTTTTATTTTCTCCTCTCCACCTCATGAGTCCACCACACAATGGCCCTCACACAACCTTGTAAAACTTGTTTATCTCTTGTTATGTTTCCTTCCATAAAAATAATGTTTAATAGGATGGAACTCCCTGCCTGGTGGAGATTTCTTTTTTCTGCTCGCTCATTCCCGACAGTCATGGGCGATGACTCCCAACAAAACCGTAGACGGTGCCCAAAAATAAAAGGACATCGTGGGAGGGTGTTTTGTGTTACTGTAAGCTAGCGAAGTGATGTGACATAGCTTTCCCAGTAATGACCTGTGGGGCAGTAACGGGGGGTGGGGCAGTGGGGGGTGGGGGGGTTCGAGGGGTTCAGTCACAGCTCCCCCCAACGGCTCCCTTTCATCTTCCGATAAGTGCCATACCTAATCAGGTTAAAGCAGCGCATGCCACAGCAAGGAGGAAGGAAATTCCAGCCAAATGGTAACGTATCTGTTCCGCTCTCATGCGTCGCATTCCACCGGCTAATTAAGAGTAAATATCTGACCCCGCCGGAGAGAACGTCCGTATTAGCCCAGTCGGTGTGGTCCATCTGCGCTCTCTTTCACTCTAACTCTTGCACTTTCTCTTTTTTCCCTCCCTCCTACTACTTAATTTGCCACGCAGATGACACAAAACACAAGAAAGCTCTCTGGGGATTTGTTTCTTTTTCCGTCCTTTCGCTCCCACTTTCTACGCTCCCACTGTTATTTCTTATTTGACATTAGCCCATCATCGTTACCCCGTAGTTCTCAGGTTATGTCCGACCGTTGACCTCCATGTCACACCACTACGCTCCCCACAACATACCGCCTCTTGGTCTTGGTTTCGTCTGAGTCACTACAATGGCTTTTGAGTCTTTGCTGACTCGGAACCAAAGATACCATTGATTGCGGCTCACGGCAGCCTCCCATTCTGTTCCCGTTTTCTGTTGCCAATGCAGTTTGTTTGCCTCGGAATTCCCGGCTAGCTTAAAGTTGGTCTGGCGAAAACCTCTCAAGCTAACAAGTCGGCAATGTAACGATATAGAGAAGACAACCAATAAACTATCTGGACTGGGGTTTTGTGGAAATCTGTGAATTGAAATTAACTTAGTTTTTGATGAACGCCACTCGACCAGGAGTGCATTTCTCCCCATTGATTCCTCAGACCTTCAGATGGCCTCAATGAAGTAAAAGGATAACTTGGCTCCTAGCCAGAGGTCCATTCAGGAGGGGAAAGGAGAATATGTCAAGCAAATCATAATCATAGTATTATAGTAACCTTTGGTGTGATGTTACAGTAGCAGATATCACAATTTAACCTCCATTGTTGGTGAGTGTGTGTGTGTGTTTCTGAGAGGTCTGTGTGCAACCTGGTCTCAGGAATATTAGTCATACTTGGTACGTGTGTCTGTTCTCTTCATCTACGTGTGAAATATAATGTTACACAAGGTTACCTTAGAAATGTATTCGCAGTCGTACAGTTATCATACATATCAGAGGACGTATTGTATCATACGTCTTACCTGATTGGACAATGCAACGCATTTATTGTACATGCATATTCGTCAGTGGGAGAGGAGCAAAAACGTTTGGGCCAAGATAACAACTAAGTTCCTGTTTGGTTTACGATGAAACCTCCCACACTGAAGGATTTGCTAGGTGTGTGTATTTGCTATCTGCATGTATTTGTAAATTATATTGATTGAATATCTGATACTGAGTGTCAGTGTAACTCAATTTTGCCCTTCTGCCCTTAGTTTACAAAGAGGACCACAACGGAAATGTTCGGTCTTAGCTGAGTATCTGTAAAAAGATGTTAGAAGACATTAATTATGAATATTAGATGAATAGGCATAACAGGAAATGGGATTTTGCATGGCAGGTTTGTTGATAAACCGTAAGATAAATGTTAAATGTGCATTACGGAAGAGTTTTCCAAGGGTTTGCTACAGTTGTACACAACATGACTGGAATATCAACCTTTGCATTGATTGCTAGTTGCAGCGAACCCCTCATCCTATCCAAATGACGGATATGCAAAGTTTGGGCATACGGTTAGGTCAATGAGAACAGGGTTACGGTTAGGATTACGGACATGTTGAGGGATGCAGGATAGGGGAGTGAGAACATGATTTAAGGGGTTTTAAGGTTCGTTTTTAGGTCCCAGCAAAGATATAAAAACAAACGTGTGTGTGCGTGTATCTGTGAAAGCGGCCTTTGTGGTTCCCTAAGTGAGGTTCGAGTCATCAGGGCAGGCTAATCCTTATCAGTAGGCTCTTTTTTCACATCTGCAATGTATCTGTAAACACTCAAGACAGATTATACTACTGCAGCAGACCGTGCTTTTTTTAAAACATAAATGTTGAGCTATGATGTAACCAATGTTGTTTTCAACACAGCCTTTCCCTTCCACAATCCACTGTAACGTTTTCAGTGAAAACCCCGCTTGTTTAGTTAGTTGGACCTCCATCCCGATTCGGGGTTATTTACAACGGAGCCAGACACATTCACTTTATGCCTCATCATCTGACGCAAGCAGGCCGTGCCACACACAGAGTCTCAGGAAACGACCCAGAGCAATACACTTGCAGTGGTTTATATTGCAACAGAGAGAGGCAGAGAGAGACAGAGAGGCAGAGAGAGGGGCAGAGAGGGAACAAGCAGGGAGACAGAAAGAAGTGGGTGGTGGAAATAGAGAGGGAAATAAATTATATAAAGATTGAAAGAGACAGAGAGACAGAATAAGAGCGAGAGAGAGGCCACCATTCCTTCTCGTCGCATCATGATCCTGACCTGTGTGCAAGTGTCAAGCCTCCACATTTTCCAACTGGACTGTGGTCAAGAGCAACAAAATTTTAGGTTTGGCAGCCGACTCAAAGAACATGATTGAGCCCCAGTGGTGGCTGACGGAGAGAGGATGAGAGCGAGAGAGGAAGAGGAAAGAAGGTGACATTGAGTAAAGGACGGGAGGAGAATTGAACTGAAGCCCCGGAGAAGCTCTACTTTGGAGTTAGAGCCCATTGCACAACACCACCCTGCTGTAAAAACTGTGGCACATTTACAATGTATGATATAGCAGAACTATTCATAGCCATGGTTTATAAGCCAGGCCGCGCGACAGCTAGCATGCTGCTAAGTCATCACAAATATCACAAACCAGGCTAGAAACAAACATTGCTTGAATCACATGCTAGATCTTCTGTGTCTGCCAGCTGTTTAGCTGTGTAGAAATGCTCCATCCATACAATTTCACTAGGTCATGTTAAAATTTCCAAGGCTCACGTTGTGACTCCTAAAAGGACCACTAAACCTGCGGAGGTAGCAGGAGAAAGACCCACACAGCACACAAAACTAGCATGTTTGCAGATTTAATGAAACCACCACGCTAATTGCAAATTCTTTGAGGGAAGACTAAAAGTTCTAGGACCCACGCACATAAAAACACACACATAGGTACGCACACACACTGGCATAAAGAGCGTCTTTCTCTGGATGACTGGCGTTTACACGGAACATCGCAGAGCTTTTGGCCTATTTGCCAAGCCTTGGTTACTTGTGCAGGCTAGTTAGCTAGCTGATCAGAAACCATATTTACTTCAGCATGGTCAAGCCGAGTACTCTTTCTCTGTTTGAAGTAAACTCATAAACAATAAATGCTTCCAGACACTGATGCCAAGGACTATTTTCAGCTTTATAGTACGAGTGCTTTTTGGTTTGGCGCTTTTTTGTTTGGGTGGGGGTTGGTGGTGAGAATTGTTATGGTACAGAACAGGCTAGATAGAAGGTTACCGTAGTTGTCTGGTACTGTCCCTGTTCTGTTCTATATGATAACTAACTAGCAGCGCGTGTCTGTGGCCGTACAGTAGCTACTCTTTATCGTAAACACCACAAAACTCTTTGCAACATTATTGTTCATTTTAGACCTCTGAAAATGAAGATAAGTAAACCGACGTTGCCATCTATAAAACGATTAGCGATTTGAAACGCTACGTCAGACAGTATACAGACCCTGGCGCTCTAATGTGATTACCAACATGCATTCTGACTACGGCACCAAGCAGCGATGACAGTGGAAATGCCTGTATCTAAATCATTGTGAACCATTCGGTACCCATCCAGCACAAACCACCTCAACTGACAATTTCCTTAAACCCTATAATGTGTGCCGTGAGTGTAGTTGTCAAGTTAACCACACACACACACACAAACAGGGCTGGCTCGAGCTGTGTGCATGTGTGCGTGTGTGTGTGTGTGTGTGTGTGTTCGGTTGAAGCCCTGCAGGCTGATCAGCAGAAGCAGCAGAGTGATGAGGCCGGCATGTGGGGAATGAGCCCTCCCCCGTCTCTCTCCCCAGGGGCAGTGATATGTGAACGTGGAGCCTGGGGAAGCGTCGCAGTGCCGGGTCAACCGACCTGGTGGCCCCAATAACACCTCAGATGCTTGGGGGCCCCGCCAGCCATCGACACTGCTGGGGCCCTCCCCTATCCACCCCATACGCAGGTTAGTGGAGACACGCGATAGCACTCTGATGACAGGACCAAGGGAGGGGGTTGTCTTATGTTATGCTGATGTGTGTGTGTGTGTCCACTGTCGCAACCAAACAGCCAGGTGGTCCTGCCAGAGAGAAAAACGGGACAAGACATGAATGTCCTGGCCACTTGACCCCACTGACCTGACCCTGTTCCCCTAGGGGACAGTGGGGTCGTTGTCAAAAGGGGTTGGTTGACAGTGATTATTACTCAAGATAGGTGTGGTTGCGGGGGGAGGGATAAATTGGTGAAAGTAAATATTAATTTACATGTTTTTTCTGTAATACATTACTTGTATGATAGAGGTATCCTTTTGTTTTGAAAAGAGGAAACAGAGAACTTTGTTTGAAGACTATTTGTGTGTTTCTAGCCTTTGGTAATGATCAAATAAATGTTTCAACAAAGCACCATGGAGGCTAAATTATGTTGGAAAGGAACCTTAAAAATTGCCTACATATTAATGCAACGCACAGTACATTACAGTAGAGTAGACTACAGTACATTACAGCAGAGTACAGTACATTAGAGTAAACTACAATAGAGTAGATAACAGTACATTAGAGTAAACTACAATAGAGTAGATAACAGTACATTAGAGTAAACTGCAATAGAGTAGATAACAGTACATTAGAGTAAACTACAATAGAGTAGATAACAGTACATTAGAGTAAACTGCAATAGATTAGATAACAGTACATTAGAGTAAACTGCAATAGAGTAGACAACAATACATTACAGCAGAGTACAGTGAAGTACAGGAGAATACAGTACATTACACTACATCACAGTAGAGCACAATACCGTAGACTGCAGTAAATAATAAGTGTACAAAGACATATTCAAGCAACCCCATGCTGAATTACAACCAAGGCTCCCAAAGGACATAATGTGTTTAATGGCGGACAACTCCAAGTGGGAAGAAGATATCAGCTATTGAATTTAATCATTAATATAATCGTGAATTTATTATTTAAGCATTGCATGATGAAAATGGCTAATTCCGGATCAGATTAGCAGTTGCAATTTATAAAATGTTTGACCTTTTCTCTCCTTTCCTCTTTTTATCCGCTCTCCTTCTCCCCTCCTCTCTCCCTCTGCTCTACTTCTCCTCTCCTCTCTCCCTCTGCTCTACTTCTCCTCTCCTCTCTCCCTCTGCTCTACTTCTCCTCTCTTTTTGTCTCTTCATCTGCTCTCCTTCTCCTGTCCTTTCCTCTCATCATCGGATCTGATCTCCTCTCCTCCTGTCCTTTCCTCTCTTCATTTGATCTCCTCCTCTCCTTTCTTCATCTGCTCTCCTTCTGTCCTTTCCTCTCTCCATCTGCTCTCCTTCTCTCTTTTCATCTCTTTATCTGCTCTCCTCTTCTCTCTTCATCTGCTCCACTTCTCCTGTCCTTTCCCCTCATCCTTCCCCTCTCCCTCTCCCCCTTTACAAAACTGTACCCATGCTTCTTTTACACATCTTAATGCTGTTTTCTTAATGAACATATTTCGGACATTTTGCACTGAGACCTGTCTCCATCGAGCGTCCACAAACGGAATAGTGTACAATGCCAGGCATTAGGCCTAAAAGAAAGGTTGGCAGTAAGGATAACAAAGCCACCTGAGGCCAAACTGCGTTGGAGTACCCAGAATGGATTCTTAACATATGCCGTGCCACCCCACTTGTCTCATACGGCCCAGAGACCCACCAACCTGGGAATCATTTTATTTGATACACACCTGCTATGTACAAATGTCTCTCTGCCCAAATGGGTGGCCACTGGCCCGGGGGGAGTGGCTAGTAAAGATGGTGACTCTGCACTGACAAAAAGACACAATGCACCCAAAGGAGCCACAGGAAGCAAGTCACGGTTCCGCCCCTCAGCCGCCACGCAGACAAGCCCCCCCTTAAATTAGATCACAGGTCTAATCAAAGACAGCTTGGAGTTGTGGATGGAAACTAGCCACAAACCTCATCTTCAAATGGCTGTTGAATAAGAGCAGGATAATGTCTTTACTGTGCTCCTTGTGACCACACAATCAACAGAGGACAGACCACATAACAGAGAAGAACAGCGAGTGGTTTCAAACCAACCAACAGACTGACTGTTTCTTATATTATAAACTGTATGTAGGGCCTTTGGAAAGTATTTAGACCCCGTCGCCGACCCGACTCCACATTTTGTTATGGTATAGAAAACATTTCTAATTGATTGAATGTATGTTTCTATAAACAATGACCCATAGCAAAAATCTGTGTCCTGTGATTATTCTTGAGATGTCTCTTAAATTTGCCTGGAGTCCACCTGTGTCAAATTCTATTGATTGGACATGAATTACAAAGTCACACCTGTCTAAATAAGGTCTCACACTTTGCAGTGCAAGTGAAGAGGAATAACCAAGTCATGAAGTCTAAGGGATTCAGGAGTATAGTGCACTCCATAATTGTAACATGGAAGAGGTTTGGAACCACCAAGACTATATACTGGGAGTCTGGCCAACCTAACCGGGCACCTTGGTCCTTGGTCAAATAAATGCACCACAAATAAATCACTCATCAGGTGTAATGGAAAAAAATTCAGACCGTGTATAGGCTCTAAGTACAGAAGCACTCTTTTGCTGGTCAGACATCAGAGATTTTAGAAAGGAACATTTGACTGTGTCAAATGTGGTACATCCTAGAAATAGAATCCTTGCTTCATCTCAAAACAGGTGCAGTGTGCATGTTTCGCGCTCCAAGCTCATTCTCAGGTAAGAGCACCAGGATCTTTAATGGCTTGATGGCACCAAAATGAAATTAACAATTGTGAAGGAAAGACACCGTCAAGCTTGGAGGAGGCAAATAACTACCTTCTCACTATCAGCGGCAAGAATGATATCTGCAAATAACTAGCATCTCACTATCAGTGGCAGGAATGAAATCTGCAAATAACTAGCGTCTCGCTATCAGCGGCAGGAATGAAATCTGCAAATAACTAGCGTTTCGCTATCAGCGGCAGGAATGATATCTTCAAATAAATAGCGTCTCGCTATCAGCGGCAGGAATGATATCTGCAAATAACTAGCATCTCACTATCAGCGGCAGGAATGATATCTGCAAATAACTAGCGGCTTGCTATCACAACAGGAATAATATCTGCAAATAACTGGTGTCTTTCTTTCAGCGGAGGGAATGATATCTGCAAAAAAATGTGTCTTGCTATCAGCGGCAGGAATGATATATGGAAATAATTAGCGTCTCGCTATCAGCGGCAAGAATTATATCTGCAAATAACTAGCGTCTCGCTATCAGCGGTAGGAATGATATCTGCATTAGACTGAAATTACCTTTGTTTTCCCAGATAAAGGGTGCTGCACATTACTGGGAGTACAATGATTGTCTTATAGGGGAAATGAGCACAGTGCCAAAGGAAAAAATGTAAGACGATCTTGAACCTTCATCCTGTGCCAGTTGGTTGGAGCAGGATAAAGCTAGATAATGCTATCAAGCCAAACTAAACAGCAGGTTTATGCTTGATAATGCTGTCAAGCCAAGCTAAACCGCAGGATAAAGCTTGATAATGCTATCAAGCCAAACTAAACAGCAGGATAATGCTATCCAGCCAAACTAAACATCAGGATAATGCTTGATAATGCTATCAAGCCAAACTAGGTAGCAATATAATGCTTGCTAATGCCATCAAGCCAAAATAAACAGCTCTCACTACAGATATGACATTTAGGAGAACAAGTGTGAGCTCTTAAATGGGAAATGTTCTGATCATGTGGGGTTCCTATATGGGCTTTAATTCACTCTTGTAACTTTATTTACAAGAGCTGAGCACAATGTAGTGCATTTATAATATAGTCAACAACAATTATATCATACTTATTCATGCTATTAATTAATAAATGCATGTAAAAAATGACCTAATACCATTGAATTCAATATTTTACTGCTTTATCAACATTTGAATTATAAACCTCTCAAGGAGAACTAAATACATCTGCACCTAGTTGTCAAGCAGCTTTTTAAAGTAATCCTCTCCAACAGATCCGACTTGCTACTTAGACAATTCTTAGACAGTTAGAGGTCTCTGAAAACCTTTATGGAGCAGTTGATAAGCCAATGGAGCGCCTCCATGGAGTCCATTGAATGACTCTTCTCTTGATTAGTGGGGCATCAGGTTCATGAAGCCATGGAAGCCCGAGTCTATTTCCTGGCCCCAGTAGGAGGCTTGTCCTTGGATACCTACATCTCAAAAGATGCCTCATGAATTCAGAGCCAAATATTTACTGTAAAAACAGACGACAACAGCAACATAAAACCAGCATAGCACTTCACGTTACATTCTGATGTTTCGACTGCACGACTAACGCTGACATACCTGACCAAACAACCTTATGGAGCTCTTATGGAGCTGAAAAAGAACTTCGGAGACTTTTGAGTGAAAGCATACATGATGGTAGGCGGGCATGCAACTTCTGACAGATATGCCACAATGGGGGACACTGTAGCATGACGAAGCGGGGTGTAAAACAATACCGCGCCCACTCACATTACCGCCACACATCTCGCCCAGTCAGTCAGACTAGATGAGATCTAATGACTGGGAAAACACAGAGGAGGTGCCAAGTGGTCACCAAGAAGCACAGTAATGAGACACGATGAGTGGAGATGGCCACTAGTGGCCTGTGGTGATGAAACAGATCCAAAATGGAGGATGGAGAGCAGATATTAGAGTGGAAAAAATTGACCCATGGTGGAATTGATGAAAGCCGTGTTTTGCAGGGCACACACGACAGACTATGTTGGGCTGGAAAAAACAGAGAGGGGGAACGTTAGCGGGAAAACTGGCAAGAGAGATAGAGTTTCAATCACAGAGGGAGATTGGGAGAGGAGAGATAGAGAAAGACAGAGAGGGGGAAGGGAAAGAGAGATATTGAAAAAACAAGAGAAGGAGAGAAAAAGAGAAGTGTCTGATGATACGGATTCGACCGCAACGCCTTGCAGACGGCAATCATGGCCTGTCTCGGCCTGGCCTTCAGCTTGTTTACTTATATTTAAGTACGCTCAGCTTTAATTGCCTGAATCTCTGCTGCTGAAAACACTAACAGGAGGGGATGGAGGGGGAGTGTATACAGTAGCTTTACATGTGTTTGTCTGGCAGTCATAGGCATTAGTGGCCTTCCAAATAACGGCCTAAACCCTATGTAGTACATTACCTTGGGCCAGAGCCCTTTACTCCAAGGGAATAGTGCACTGTTTGTGACAATGTCTGTGAGAAATGGATTTGAAGATGTATGGGGGAAAAAAATTGCCAGGGAAGAGACATAATGTGTTCTCTAAACGCTGTCCGCACAGTTCAAATTACTTTGCCATTTAGAACCGGAGCTGTTGGGGGACTCGACTATTAATAACCGAGTTGCAAAAGCAGAACAGACAGGAGGTAAAACAGCAAGCGCGTTCATTCTTGACATGTCGAGACCCCGTACGACAGCGGCCATCTTTTCCTCAGATACCAGATTGCAGGGAAGCTGGCGACGTCACCAGCAAATTAAACGGCAATCAGCCCAGCGATGTCCTTAAACCTCCCGGCTCGAGGCGTGGAAAAAGAAGGCAGCAGTGGTTTCTTCCCTTTCTTGGCATCCCCTTGTGATTATCGCTGTGTGTGGAAGCATTCATTTTGTTCTCAATTGTAACTCAGCAATAAGCCGGTCTGCCTATTACACTGGTAATGATAGACGGCAGCTTGGCCAAGTGGCATTGCTCGGCACACAGGGGCTACCTACATCGGTGATACCATGCCATGGGCAATTGGGGCCATGTTTAAACTATGTCAAGGGTAAAATTAGTCCATACCTACTCGTTATAAAGTGGTGTAAAGTCTAATTCAGGCCCAGTGGTGGTGGCTCGGAGGTCAGTCAATAGACTATAGAATTAGTGTCGTACACTCTCTTTCTCTCTCCCCCTGTGTTCCTCCAGCTCTCTATCCCCTGTCTCTGTCTGGGAAGATGTATCATTGTACAAAATGAAACAGACGCATTCCTGTCAGTGGTGACCAATAAGAATTGGAATGATAGGCAGATGGGCGGAGAAACATTCCTTCCCAGGGTTGTTTTTGTATTGTCCCACCAATAAACCTCCGAGGATGCAGAAATCCTAGTCGGATGAGTTCTGCGGCTGGATATCTGTGGATATTTTTCTTTACAAGAAATGGATATGTACAGGGCATGAAACAATACACAATACCGTCTGAAAATCCTAAAGAACTACGTATTCCAGCAATCTGAATGACTTCCTGAAAGGTAGCTTGCTAGCATCTCCATCTGTACTTGAGGAGCGCTAAATTGCAATGTCAAAGACCACCTCTTAAAGTTATCGTCAAAGCAGCAAACCCAAAGTCGAGGCCCCATGTCAGTAATGCAAATGTCTAAGAAAACAACAATCTTCCACTTCTCATATTAAGACAGTCTCTCTTTCTGTTTCTGTGTCTCTCTCTCTTCTCTCTCTCTTCTCTCTCTCTCTCTCTCTCTCTCTCTCTCTCTCTCTCTGTGTTCCATTAATGCTGAGTGTTCATTACAGCTGTTCAAACACTGGCTGGGTAAATGACCCGTGGTTTAGGAAAACAGGCAGATCTACTCCGGCAGTATGTGCTAAAATAATCTGAAGGGGAGCATAATAATGTTTGTCATAACTCACAGGACACTGCTGGGGCCCATGGCAGGGCAAGGGAGGGGAGGGGGAGAGTGGTGGAGGGAGCAGGGAGACGAGAGAGACTCTTGGTACTAGGGAGGGATTGCTAGGCGACGGACGGCTTGTGTGAGGGATAGATGGATGGATGGAGGGAGATGCTCTGAGAGGAGGCAGGGATATTCCAGGCCCACAATCACATACCGGCAGCTGTTCGCACCAGACATGGAGAGGACAGAATCAGGTCCAGACTACCTCACTCTGTCTCGCTGTGTCTCGGTCTCTCTCTTCAAAGTCCCTGTTTCATCTATTGAGGAGGTCCAGGAGATCAGAGAGAGGGGTCTCTTTTCTGGGGCCAATGAGTGGTGGCCAAAAATAGCGAGTGAGTGCGCCTTTCTCTCTCTCTCTCTCTCTCTCTCTCTCTCTCTCTCTCTCTGCTTCTCCTTTACTCATCTGGGACTGCATGTGGTAATTAGCGTGAGGCGGTCTGCCACCATCGTGGCTGAAACCACACAGAGCAGCACAGCGCAGCGGGGACGCTCGGCCCAAAACAAACCAGCCCTCAGAGGGACCGGGGATTGGGGGGGGTGAGGGGTGGCAGGGCCAGAGGTGGGGGGGGGGGCCGAGGGGCGTGTGGATGTGTCACACTTGGCGCTCTGTTTGGCATTACCAATCCCTTCCAGGAGAGAGAAAAAGAGAGAAAGGGTGAGACTCAAAAGGGGCAGAAGACGAGGAAAACGGAGAAGGAAAGGATACAGACGGGTGGTCACTAGGCACTTTCTGAGCAGTGTTTTCTCTCAGGATGGTGGTGACGGAGATGTGCCCAACTGCTTCAAAGTGACTGCTGTGAGATTGGCCCCGTGACACTAAATGAACCTGTCCACGCGTCAATGAATTACACTGAGATCTCTCCACAAACAGAACGGTTAATTAACGTATCATCACGGGCGCCGTAAAGCAAACAAATGGCGTCACCAGTCACGTATGTTTTTAATTTAATGTTATTTGCCTTTCTATACAGTACATCGTCTTTACAAGTCATGTCGTGGTGACGGTTGCGTGCATGTTTGTGAGAGTATGTGTGCGGTGGAATTTGTGTGCATGTGTGATTGTGTGTGTGTATGTGTGTGTGTGTGTGTGGTGGTACTGAGTCTGTGTGTGTTTGTCAGGGCCAGGGTGGTGGGTCGGGGGGGGTGTGGGTAGAAGGTGGGGCGGGGGGCTGTCATGCTGTTGCAACATTGCCAGACATAGTGAGCACATGCATTTCCCTGGTCCCTGGGCGTGGGCTGCAGGGGCGTGGCTCTGCTGGGCTGACTCATTCCTCAGAGCAGGGGGCCTGACTGCATCCCTACGGCAGCCTATGCTCCATGTACTGGACCTAGGGTCCACTGCCAAGGGTCCACTGCCTAGGGAACACTACAAATGGGACAGTACCTAGGGGTCACAACCAAGGGGTCACTACCTAGGGGTCACTACCAAGGGGTCACTACCTAGGGGACACTACCAAGGGGTCATTACCTAGGGGTCACTACCAAGGGGTCATTGCCTGGGGTCACTACCAAGGGGTCATTACCTAGTGGTCACTACCAAAGGGTCACTACCTAGGGGTCACTACAAAGGGTCCAATGCCTAAGGGACACTACAAATGGGACAATACCTAGGGGTCACTACCAAAGGGTCACTACATAGGGGTCACTACAAAGGGTCCAATGCCTAAGGGACACTACAAATGGGACAGTACCTAGGGGTCACTACCAAGGGGTCACTACCTAGGGGACACCACCAAGGGGTCATTACATAGGGGTCACTAGCAAGGGGTCATTACCTAGGGGTCACTACAAAGGGTCCAATGACTAAGGGACACTACAAATGGGACAGTACCTAGGGGTCACTACCAAGGGGTCACTACCTAGGGGACTCTACCAGGGGGTCATTACATAGGGGTCACTACCAAGGGGTCATTACCTAGGGGTCAATACAAAGGGTCCAATGACTAAGGGACACTACAAATGGGACAGTACCTAGAGGTCACGATGCTGCCACCACCAGGCCAAATGGTAGGGCTGTTGTTCTCAGGCTGAAACTTAGCGCTTAGCGTTGATACCCAAAAGCTCTTCATCCCACT
>JACXGJ010015263.1:0-13745 GCA_016801105.1 Esox niger | reverse complement strand
GAAGCTGTTATTTCTGCAAAAGGGGGATCTACAAAATATTGAGTTATTTTTTTGATTGTAGTGCCCAAATTTATGCACATGCCTAATTTTGTTCGAACAATCATTGCACACTTCCTGTAAATGGTATAAACTTCGTTTCACTTCTCAAATATCACTGTGTTTGTCTCCTATATGATATATTTAACTGATTTTTTTTTTTTTTTTTTTTATCTTAAGAACCAACGATTTATGAAGGAACGTCATGGACATTAACAAGGTTGCCCAAACTTTTGCAGACCACTGTAGGTGCATAGTTGTTTACCAAAATATATTTTAGCCTATATTCTTTAAGTAACTTTAACTTAATGTGCAGTCTCTCAGCTTTAATTCCTGGGTATTCACATCCAAATTGGAAAAAGGGTTTAGGAATTACAGCTCTTTAATGTATTTTTCATGGGACCAAAAGTAATTGGACAATCGATTCAAAAGCTGTTTCATGTAGAGGGCTGGGCTATTCTGTTATTTTTACATCAGTTAAGCAGGTAAAAGGTCTGGAGTTGATTCCAGGTGTAGCATTTGCATTTGGAGGCTGTTGCTGTGAACATGTGATCAAAGGAGCTTTCAGTTCAAGTGAAACAGGCCTTCCAAGAAAATGTATATGGATGTATTGCGTCCTGTTTCTAGCATGAAAAAGTTCATCTTCAGTCTCGCTAGCAATTGTTCAATTCTAAGGATTATTCCTAAGAAGTTAGTAGATGCTAGTAAGCCTAATACAGGCTAATATGCTGTTAAAAAGGCCAGTGGCAAAAGCTGTATGGTTCATAGATGCTATGGTGGAGGTACACTTTGAAAAAGAAACATTAGTCAATTTAACTGTATCAATAGCATTCACAAATCGCCATTTACCTGTTAAAACAGCCATTTGCAGAATAGGATTTGTTCAGTGTAGATACGAGGCTATACTGACACCCATCAAATGTAGAGCTCTGTGGTGTAGTAGTTAATGACACAGCCTTTCACCTGGATGACCCGGGTTTGAATTTGGGAAGGGCAACACTTTCTATAGCAGTCTGGCTGAACAAAGCTTGCCTGGTTTCTTAATTTAATTTTTGATTGAGTATGCTAAAAACTAGGACATTTACACATGTAACCATGGTTAGTTCAGAATATTGCCACTAGCTGGCGCCAATCACCTGCAGATCCCTGCTTGTTCTGTTTCTCCCTCAACTGGAGTACCACAGCGTCTGTGGAGGAGTTGGAAAAGCAGCCAAATGCTTTGATGTGTTTTCTATGTGCCAACTCCAAGCACTCATTTCAAGGTAGCTTGAGAATAACCTTATGGCAACTAAGTATGTGTGCAAGGGGTTGGGTTGGTTAATGAAGAAAAGGGGCATTTTTGGGAGTGATGGTGAGTATATGGAGGTTTGCAGCAGATGTCTCCTCCCCCTCTGTGTTTCTGCTCTCTCTGTCTCTTCTCTTGTTTTTCCACTTTTTTTTTTACTTCCTCTGATTTCTGTCTACCATCTGGGTTAGTTCCACACATGAGAACTCTAACCACTTCCACTCCATCTCCCAAAGCCAAGTGTGACAATAACATTGAACTTGCAGAGGCAGACATCAAACGCCTTTTTTAAACGACCTGTTTAGCTAGCCGTCACAGGTCTTTCCATCCAAGGCCAGATTCTCTCCGTTGACCTTGACTTATGCCTCCAGGTGCTTTCCGGTTAAAGGAAGCCACATCTTGTATGTGCCTCAGGGTTGGGCTGCTTTCTTTGGGGCGCTTGAGGGTGAGGCTTGGACTTTGGCCCCTGCACCTGGAGGTCATGGAGGGAGTGTATCGATGTCAGGCTGTTTTAATAAGACTGGCTGCAACACACACACTGTCTTTCCTAGCCCTAACCCGACTGGATGACACAGCTTTGATCTCTGTGCCTCAGACTCTAGACACATCTGATTCAATTATCCTCTTCCACCTGTTGACTTTGAGGCCCCAGATTGCACTGCTCACTTGGCCGTGTGTGTGTGTGTGTGTGTGTGTGTGTGTGTGTGTGTGTGTGTGTGTGTGTGTGTGTGTGTGTGTGTGTGTGTACTGCAATATTTAACACAAGCTAATTTTAGCCATAGAAGGAGACAAAAGTAAATAAAAAACAAAGTATTATGCTGTTGCTCTCATGATCATGTGTAATACCACGATTTTTGGCTTGGATATCTCTATTTGACACTTGTTAAGAACATCCAGGTTCTGCATCACTCCCTTTGGAACTGGCTGTAAATGTGTTGAGAGCTCCCTCTCTTGGCTATGATGCTGAATTGCACTTATGTTGGTCCACCAATTTCTTTCTCACGGGTGAGGTACATTTTGTTGGAAAGGCAATGGTCTTCTACGATCAGTCTGTCACTGACTTTGGACTGAGTGTTAAGGACAGAAGGAAAAAAATTGTGTGAATAAGTTACTATCATTAAAAGGGCCTTAGAGAAATATATATATATATATATATATATTTAAAGCACACCTTAATATATTGCTGGTTGTTTTTACCCAGTCCTCTCCACACTAATTGTGCAGATTTATTCAATCATCTTTAAGTCGGTGTAATTGCCTCCATTGTATGAACTTAATTAGCTGCTGGGACTAATTAATGAAGCGTAGCCTGTTGGAATCAGCAGCAGAGGTTTCCTTTGTTGTTTGTTCTAATTGAGCGCCTGTTCCTGTTCCTTTGGCATGAGAGCCCTCAAAAATCAGAGGTACTCTTTGGACACTTATAAAAAAAAAAAAGAACGCTCCTTTTATTTTGCAGAACGTTCCCGTGTCTTGTCCAAATGTGTTACCATGCTAGCTCTGTCAGCATCAGCAAGGATTCCGTTGACGTCCACATTGTTGCTGGCTGCTGGGCTGTAGAGAAACTATAATAGACTTTGGTTGACAGAAGTCCTGTTCCTATTTTCCTGGACTGTCAAAAAGATCTGTTCTATAACGTTCTGTCACATTACATCCTATTGAACAGGGTACCCAGGCATGCAGAAAACACTTGGTGAGAAACTGCTTAAAGAAATGACAAGTCCAGCCGCCAGACTATATGTATTTGTCCTGCTGTTCTCAGATTTCTTTAGCATGTCAAGAAGATTGTTTTTACATCATTGTAGAGCCACACTTTGTATAGTATGGAAACACGTTCACACGACAGGAACATTTATCTTATGGATCAGGTGGAGTGCAGACCATACTGAAATCAGTGCCAGGTGTGGATCACAGTGAATACAAACATGTGCACATTGCAAACTTACATGTTTTTACTGAAACTGTTCATTGTTTTGTTTTTGTGAGGATATAACAATTTAAATGGTAAAACTCTCAGTTAATAGCAAGATTCCCCAAGTAGACCATATTTGATGACTTGTATATCTGTGAATCAGTTATCCACAATGTAACCATTGATACGAGTGCAAACCTGTGAGGCAGTTATCCATTATTTCATAATTACCATTTCTCTTTTTTTAATCTTCATCTCCCTCTTTTAACCTTTCTTCTTATTTCTCTTGTTCTTTGTTTTTCTCTCTCTTTCTTACTCTCTCCCTTTTTATTTACAGGAGAAGACAGCTGTATGAGAAGTCTCCATCTCATCCCCTGTCCTCCAGTCCAGGACAAAGTTCCTCCAAACATGATAACAAAGAGGTCAGCAACACTAAAACTGCCTCACCGTTCGGCAAATGTTCTAAACTACCACTTTAATTTCATTTCTGCATTTTACATTAGACAACCCCACCTCTCGCCTGATTCCAAAAGGCAACCCCACCTCTCGCCTGATTCCAAAAGGCAACCCCACCTCTCGCCTGATTCCAATCACGTTTAAACAATGCCTCTGCTTCTAATAAAGGAAATCTTAGATATTTCCCTTTGTTCTATAGCTCACAATTGCCAAACCTCAACATCAGCTAAAACCTGATCCTAAAACAACAGTACCCTGGAAATGTTCACAGTGCATATACTGAAAACGTTTACAAAACTAAATCTGAATGAACTGCATCACCCACGAGTCACTCATAGCATTCACACGAAGCTCATACAATGTTCATAAAACATTCACATTCATTCATTATATGACATTGTGTCAGGAGGGGGAGGCCCCAGAACACTGAGTAAAAAAGCAGAGTGAGAGCATTGTGACCTGACCCCAGGGCTGGAATTTCAACTGCATGGTGACGGAGCAGCCAAACATCTGGCACGGGAATGAGAGTGGGGGAGAGCAGCAGTGGGAGAGGAAGAAAGGGGAGTGATGGTGAACCAGTTGGGTGGGGCTGGCTGTTATGCATATAGAGTATCCTACTGAACATTATGTGTACTATTGTTCCCCGCTCAGTTACATGTTCTCTGGTCACATAGGTGGATAGGAGCATGAAGACTGTGACGACCCTTGATGACAGAGAGATGGAGGCCCGCCTCAATAGCTGGAACCTGGGGGTATTTCTGTCACAGCATTACACTAGATGGGCCTTTTTGGCATCACAGCAGGCTGGGGATCACTTGACTCGTGTTTAAACCAAGCAGACTCAGCCAGTGGGAAGGGAGAGGAAGTGGAGAGGGAGAAGGTGGAGCAGAAAGGGATGGAGGAAGATGACATGGGTGAGGTGGAAGAGAGAAGAGACAATGAGACCGAGAAGGAGATAGGAGGCCTAAGATCTCCTGTGTCCTGGGTTTCCATGTCCTGGGAGACATGAGTAGCATGCTACCATGCTTCCTCTCTTCCCTAAGATGATGGGACTCTTTCTCTGCCAGAGCGTGTAAGTGAAGCCAGCCAAGTGGAGCGACTGTCTCTTACGGAGTAACTGACTGGCTGACTGCCCGTTGTTAAATAGCGTAGTGGTTAGAGATGAGGACTGCCATGTGGGCAGTTCTCGATCCTCGTCTCCGACAGAACAATTAATGCCTTAGAATTTGTTGAGGACAGACAAACTTTGTTGGCCACAAGCTTCAGTAGTTATGTTATAGTAAACCTAAAATGACTGCATGAATAAAAAAAATTGATGACAACCCCTTGTGCAAGTGAAAGAGGAGGAGTTTCCATGATTCTTGTGGAATGTTGTTGTGCCATGAAATTAAATGGCTTTGGCAGTGTAAGATAATTTTCAGACTCACTTGCAATTGCTCAATTCTTATGACTATTCGGAGTCGAAAGTTAGTAGATACTAGTAAGCTTATTACTGGATAATAAGCTATTAAAATGGCCAGTGGCAAAAGCCATACAGTTCATAGATGCTATTTGTGGTGGAAGTAAACTTAATAAGAAACGTTGGTCAGTTTAACATCACGCCAAGTTTGAATATTTAGCTAGACACCATTAAGCACTGTGTTAATGTGTGACAAAATTTGCACCTAGTTATGTCACACATTATGTCGCTACCTATGTAGCTTTCCCACATTTTCCATATAATCTGCATAACATCTTACTTTTCTGCCGTCATTGTCCACTTTCCCACAGCCTACTGTGCTTACAGTCCCTTTACCATTGTAAATCACCCAAACACCATAACCACCTATATTCAATAGAGTCCCAGAGACTATTGCATATAGAATATATTTATATTTTTCAGCTTTACCTGGTAATTTTTAAGGATGTTTTTTTGTAAGGGAACCTGATGGGGACTTCTTAGGTTTTGGTTGATAGCAAAACTTGTACTAAACACATCCACGTGTTCTAGAAATTCTCTTGATTCAAGAGTTTATTTTGTGCTTGTAACACAGTTTTTAATTTGCCCAGTTTCTTCTCGCCATCTCACAAGTTATAAATTAGTTTTGGACGACAGAAATTACAAAATTGAAATTGTTCTTAGATCGTATTTGATTGTTTTATTTGTATTAATTTTAGTGTTATACCAAGTTTTATTGCTTTTTTGTGTTCTCATAATGTATTGCATAAGCGGATTACAGAAATCTATTTTTTATATATTCAAAGAAATAATAATGGCATTATGGATGATTTTGAAATCCATCCCTTGGCTGAATCCTGGGGTTCCCAAATTAGTTTTACTCATTGCAGTTCTACTGTGTGTCTAATATGGGTCGACTTCAGGGAGTGATTACACAAAACCGTTGTTTGTTTGGCTGGCGGGAGGTCCTTGATGTGGAGTGTCTCTCCTTTCTTCCCCTCTCTACTGTGTGTGCGTCTGCCTCCTCCATCTATTCTGGTCAGGGAGGACGAGAGGTTGGGCAGACATCACAAGCACACACTCTAGTCTAGAACCAGCCTATGATTCAGCACTAGCATCTAGCCTGGCTGTGCCCTGCAAACCTTGGCCTCCTATGGCTGGATTTCTTTGAATGTATCCAGGTTATTACATAAACAAGTGTATCTGTCCGTTTACCTGTTGCGTGCTCATAAGGCAGAGGTTTGTCCACCCCCAAGCCAAGCCTTTATTATTGACTGATTGGTCATCCTGGTGTATCCATCCTCACTGCCACTATTTCTAACAGAAATGGGATTTGGTTCAGACCGTTTAGGTATCTGGCTCTGGGCCGTCAGACAGGCCTCCGTGTGAATGGGCACACTGACATAAGCCTCAATGCCCTGAAGTTTCAGTTGTCATTCCTGTACTCATTTCCTCTCCAGCTTTATGTAATCGAAAGGAACAGAGCAGGCGTTTGATGAGGGATTGTACGTAAACATCTAGGTCCTCGGGTCGATAGATGAGCCACAGAGCTTACAGAGTAACAGTTGACAAAAGGGCTGACTGGCAGAAAGAAGAGCCAAGTGGAAATGGGCCTAGCTGAATACAAACACAGGCAGGCTTGAAATTGCACAGTGTTCACTTTCTCTAAACAGTGGGAATTAATGGAAGAAACTAACCATGTGCTAAGTGCAGCCCTTTGAAATCTGTAGTCCTGCATTGTTTATGACAGATCGAGGATGGAGGTTTGTGGGTGTTCTGTGTGTGCACTTGTTTCCCTACATTTTGCCACCATACATGCAACTTTATGAAAAGTCTGGATTTTGTCCTGATATTTTAGGCTTAAGAGTTGGGTTTGGGTTGGGATTAAAGTATCTTTGTAAGTGTGGGGTAAGGGATGGGTTTTGGGTTGAATGTTCAGGAAAAAAAGTTTTTCGATACATTAAACACGGGCATGAGAAAGTACATTTCTTTCCCTTGCAGATTGAGAACCCGAGATATTTGAGAGAGAACCCTATTCCCCTTTCTCCGGTAAGTGTAATGGAGGGATTCTCGTGTATTAAGGGCAGCTACAGTACTGTTGGGAGAGTTAAACGTTTGATCACCTATAGCTGATATATCACTCACTCATCCATTATTTTATTTCTATATTGTAGATTTTCCTCAAATCCAGCCTGCAGAATAGCACTCTGACTGATGAAATCCCAGGAGCAAGACAGGGGCAAGAGGTAGGCATTAATGTCACACTGGTGCATTACTCCCTACCAGGGTTGCACATGTGATTTATGCTAATGTTGGCTCAAAACTTTCCTGTTTCCACTATACATTTGGTACCAAGGGCTTGAGGAGGGGCTGTGATGGGGAGGGAGAAGTCAATTATCAAAGTGGTTTTCCGGTTATGAAAAATAAAACCGCAACGTCACTCTCAGTTTGTTTACGGTACGGCATTTGTACCTGTGTTATAAAACAAATGTATTTCTCAAACTTCTGCGACCGGCTCCTTCTCCACCTACACATGCGACACAGCAATTGTAAGCCATTATATTCATTATTTAGTTTCTTAAGTATTTTGTCAAAGCTTTCTACCTTTTAATGGAAGGATCTGGGAGAATGTTGAGGTAATTTTTGTCGGTCTCAGTGCTCGGTTTTTCTATTTCGTCAAGGACATCATATCACCTTTGGTTGTTGCAACTCTTGCCGTTGTGATTCTTTACTTTCCTGTACTGTTGATTTATTTTTTTATTTCATTTCATGTTAGATCAGATGGAAACCATTATGAGAAGCCCAAAGCAAACAAAACACTTAGCTATTCGAATAGCACAACAATGACGCGTTTTCACAGCACATAACGTGTCAACCCGCAAACCTCGCCCTATGTCCTAAGGTCCGGGGCTTGGCACCAAGTGAGTGCCAGGCTACTCGGCCATGGCCTAGTGTCTGATTGGCGCTGGCCCATGTCAATGGAATCAGAAACATTTCTGGACATAAGGGTGAAACACCAGTGGAAACAAGGCATAAGCCAGCACATTTGCCACAGCAAGACTAGGACATTAATTTGGTCCTGACATTTTATCCACACCAGCTTAGATTGATCTCTTATCTGTTTACACCAACAAGCTCAAGATTTTTGCTGTATTTTCTACTTCCAGTGTTATATATTAATTTGCACAAAATCAACATCTTGTTGCACTACCAAAATGTGCCATCCTTCTTTTCTAAGGTGAGGTCAAACAGTCCCAAAGTAAAATGCTCCAAAAACTGAATGTACTCTTTTCCATTATCTTGGTGTAAAGGCAGTACTGCTTTGTTAGTTTTAGGTTAGATAACATGGGTTTTATTGTTTTCAGATCCCAATAAGGTTAGAAATTCAAGTGTGTAAGAGATCCTGTTTTTTCTGTTCCTGTTGGGACCAACAGTAAAACAATGACAGTAAAACCTGAATTCGGTCCTCACAAGGGGGGTAAAAAAAAAACTATTCCCAGATTAGAGGTCTGGTTTAGGGTAAGGCATTAGGGTAGGTTATGTTTAGCCATAAAGGTTTATTTACACACATTTGCAACACGTGTCTTAGCATTTTGCATGTGTGAGAATTAGACTTTCCTGCAGAATGCAAAACAATAGTCCCTGTTTTCTGTTCAGTGTTTAATGAATACAATCCAGGTGTACACATCAATCCTGTTTTTGTCCATGGAGCAACTGTTCCAGAAACAAATGGCTTTTTCGTGATAGTGGTTATTGCTGTCTTCAGTTGAAAACATCAGGGGAACCCCCTGCTAGTAAGCTCTCCACATAGAATGAGGAAAACACCACCTAGTGTGGTTTTTAAATGAATAACGGAGCCCTGTTTTCCTTAGTGTTTTTGACTCCAAATGTCTTAATTCTCTCTGGCTATTGTGTCATAGATGACAATCAAAGGGTGTTGAGTAGTTTTTGGGGAAATCCAAGCCCTGAGGGTGGAGCTGTAAACATGTAACACACACACACACACACACACACACACACACACATCCATACCACACACCACCCATCTTGACAAGTCTCTCTGTGACTCAGAGCCAAGTCAGCCACTGCCAGCTCAACCCTATCATACCCAGCAGGCTTAGTCTAACATGGTTTGATTCTATGACCACTGCTAAGAATGTCCCTAAAGCCTACTGGGAAATGACCCGCGTCCAGGCATGATCTGTGCCACGACAGATTAACTGTTATGAAGGTATTAACAAACTCTTTGCTCTCACACCAATGTCGTGTCCCTGTTAAGCCACTGACTTCACTGATAAGTTGATGAGATGACTGTACTTTTCCAATGGAATCGTGTTGTTTTGTAGCATGGCAAGCCACCATAGAGTTGAGTCACTTTGTAATCCCTTCTAGTCACACCCTTGCTCAGTAACAGGTGCAAAAGCATGGGTCTGTAACAGTTTGATATCCAAAACCAGTCAGTCCCACCCATAGGGTTAGGCCTATACTATGTGATTGCTTTGGCACAGTATGTAGTAGACTGACGCATGCAAAGATATTTATTTCTATTGGTACATTGAACTGCCATCTGAGATCAGCTACTCAAGATGAGGGATGGAGGGAGAGAGGGACTTTCCCTTGGCACTGTTGGGCTTTTTCTCTAAGGGGTTTGGAGCCGAGGCTGAGGTTGAGTTTCCAGTCTGCCCTTTATTTCTAAAAGGCGTAATAATGCGACTGCTTTCTTGCGGGAAACATACAGGAAGACCTCTTCTCTGTGTTTGATTCCAAGGTTAGAGGACCTTGTGAAATTCTAAAGATCTCTGTAGTGGTTTTAAATGGGTGACGGTCCAGAGCAGGTGTTTTGTCATCAGGTTTTCTGAAAGTCCTTAGATTGAATATGTATGATTTGTGTAACAATTTGGCCTATGCACTGTCTGTTTTTAGAGAAACACTAATGTTATATGCTAATACATTGTTTGAGGAATAATTATTTTGTGATTCATTATTATGTTGAAAAGTAACATTCAAAATGTTGTTTGAATAGTTTGTTGGTTGAAGTCTGTTTCCTTTTACCTGAATTGTCACAATAAGGTACATTATCTTCTCCCGTTAATGGTCCTGGTTTCTTGTTACTAGTTTTTAGTAGATAACAAGTTTGGCACTGTATATGGATTGTTCTTCTAACATCTGTATTATGGAGAAGAGCTGTCAGCAGACATTGTGAGTGGATTTTGTCTGCTTATCTCCCTTATTTCAATCAGCCCAATCTCTCTTGCGTCTTATAGTCTCTGAGACTCACAAGAAAACGATGGTTCATCAAATCGAGATCAGAAGGAGAAGGGGGAAACATCACAGGGCTCCAATTTTGTTTAATCAGATTTAGTTTCAGGACAATGAAACAAGTCAATTTAGGGGTTGTAAGAAAGACTTAAGTTACATTTATATTTGAGTCATTTTGCAGGTGCTGTTATGGAGAATAACTTATTGTGACTGCATACTTTTCATTAAGAAAGTCAGTTGGAGCGGCACTGCAACTCAGGAGTAGTAAGTACGTTCTACTTAAATAGACCCAGACACATACATTTACATACGTATATCCATAGTTTTGAGTACAGTGTAGGAAGGTCTTAACAGTTTAGAGATGTGACGTTGTGACCATAGTCTAGCATGGTGTAATCTGTTGGTCAGGCTGGTTGCTGTGGCCATAGTAAGGTGCAAAATAAACTTTTTAAGTTTTCTTTGTTGGTCATAATCGAACTGTGCTATGCCCCTGCCAGATGAAAATGTTAGGAATAGTGGGTGATTTTGGTGGGAGGAGTTATTTTTTATATTTCTGTGAAAAAGAAAAACCCTTGTTATATTTGAGTAATGTTCTGGGTGAAAGTGACAGTGCATTGTATGTCACCTCAAATTAGTTAGTCACCCAAAAAATTTACATCATGTAACTCATCTATAATAATGCAAACTTCTTTTTTTTGTATTCCACATTTGTATTGAACTGGAAAAATGTTATTTAAGTTAAGTTCAATTAGCACATTATAAGAAATATTTTTATATATTGTCACGAGCCCTTGTATTGTGAGAGGCATTTTTGCACATAACTGACAGATGCTGATGTTTCAAAAGAGAATGTATAGGTTCGCTACACTGAGAAAGTGAAGGTTGAGATGGGGCCTGTGTGGGACCATTATATCCGTATAGCTCCACCCCCCGATGTGAAGAGGTTGAGTTCCCACAAGATTGGGCTCCACAGTCCATGTGGGAAACCTCATAATTCAGCAATATGTTTGTGCTTACACACGTGCCTCTGTGAGTGTCTCCAGCTTTGAGAGAGATGGGGATGAACCCCCCAAAAGATTGTTTAGTGCAAGAACACCACAAGCATGCAATTTAGCAACTTTTTGAAATTGACCCAGAACATCATCTGCAGGGCCATCGGAAAGTATTCAGACCCCTTCACTTTCTCCTCATTTTGTTGTGTTATCTACTTAATTTATAATGTGCACACCCCCCCTCCAAACAACAAAGCAAAAACAAGTAATACAAAAAAGAATCACCTGAAATATTTCAAAATATATAATACGTACTCTGAAGTTCCAGAAGATCTGGTACACCAGTTAAAACCCTGGTAGAAGTTTAGAAATGCAATGGAGCATGGACTCGAGCTTGCAGAAGTATTCTGTAGGCATTGAACACCACACTTCCTGCAGAGCCTTCCACAATTCTGTTGTTTTCAGAGATTTTCTGTGGTCCACAGTGAGTTGCATGGCATCCCAGATGTGTTCGATAACGTGGAGATCTGGTGACAGATTGGAATGGCCAGACCCAGAACTCCGATGTGTTCCTCAAACCATAGTTTGGCATGTCTAGAATTGTGTGGCGGTGCGTTGTCCTGTGGAAAGAGGCCAAAACCCATCAGAATGATCGCAGTACATGAATGGGTGTAACTCATCAGAAAGGTTGCACACATAGCGGTCACCTGTCAGAGATGTTTGCAGACGTACCAGGGGTTCCATTTAATGCCAGCTCATCAAACCACCAGCCTGTACAATTCCCTGTTGACATGTGGGATCCTTGGCTTGAGGACTGACTATTGGCACTTCAGTATACATATATAGCAGATCTGTATTCATAACCTTTATGTAGTTCTATGTAGAAGCACACTGAAGATTCTTCCATTCTTCTTTTTAGATCCTCTCAAACACTGTCAGATTGGATGGGGAGTTTCAGTGAACTGCAATCTTCAGGTTTGGCTGGGCCATTGAAGGTCATTCACAAACTGGTTTCATAGCCACTCAAGGGTTGTCTTGGCTGTGTACTTCAGGTCCTTGTCGACAGCATTCTGGATTTGGGTTCTCTAAGGACTTTGCTGCATTTTGCTCTGTTCGCCCTTTTTATCCTGACAGTCCTTCAGTCACTGCTGCTTAGAAGCACCTCCATGGCATGATGCATCTACCACCGTGTTAGTGGTCATTGGGCTCTTGGTCAGTTACCCTGACCAAGGCCCTTCTTGTCCGGTTACTTAGCTTGGCTGGACGGCCAGCTCTAGGGTCTTGGAGGTTCCAAACTTCTTCCATTTAACACTAGTACTGCCAAATGCCTACGCCAATCGGTGTTTGAGTTTGTAATAAAAATAAAACTGCTATTTTTAAAGCTACACCCTCCTTCCATGACCTTTCCTAAATAGGGGTCTATTACAGTGTTCCATTGTCAGAATTCTAAACTCACAACCGGAAAACTATTGACCTGTTTTTTTTTTTGTTTGTTTGTTTTTTACCCCATTTTCTGACTTAATTCATGTCACTTATAGACAATTCATGTCACCTATAGATTTGATGTGAAACTTTAACTTTGTACATATGTAGGACCTAATAAACGAATTAAAATACTACAGCCTTACATTCTTATATTCTTTAAATTCATTAACCATTTTAAACTCATTCTGTAATTCATTATTTATAAAACTTCTATATAGTTTGAGGAAAACCCAGTAGATTAACATGATGCTCTGGATGGTGCTTTGGATGGTGATGCTCTGGAGGAGAACGTGTATGCTAATTAGGGATGATTCATATGCTAATGACACCAAACGGCATTCGGCTCTGGCAGATACTGGTGGTCTGAAAGACCTGGTGGTTCAAGTGTTAACAATGAACCACCAGATCTATGCCTTGACAGGTCTGGTTAAAAGTTCCTTGGATTTATTGCTAGGTTTTTGCTTCGACGTGCATTCTAAGGATTATGACCATATATCGAGAGGTGTGTGCCTTTCTACATTCTGCCCGAAATATAGAATTTGAGTTTGTCTCCAGGCAAGTTCTAGAGAAATCTCTTGGATGATCAAAGAACACAGAATGCATCTGGGTTCAATTTGGAGTCTCATTGCAAATTATCTGAATATTTATTAATGTGAGAAGTTTTTCACAAACTTCTGATAACATGACTTACAAACCCGATTCCAAAAAAGTTGGGACACTGTACAAATTGTGAATAAAAACAGAATGCAATGATGTGGAAGTTTCAAATTTCAATATTTTATTTAGAATACAACATAGATGACACATCAAATGTTTAAACTGAGAAAATGCATAATTTTAAGCGAAGAATAAGTTGATTTTAAATTTCATGGCATCAACACATCT
>JACXGJ010015262.1:0-13748 GCA_016801105.1 Esox niger | reverse complement strand
GGGTGAAGTCTGACCTTTGTGTTAAGACTCTTATTGACAATGACTAACGTGGGAGCGTTACAGCAGAAGGTGTGAACAGAGGGCTTAGGGGCAGTGTACTCCACACCATGACGCATCACAACGCACCCGGACTCGGAACAGAGGCCACTCGGCGAACACCAAACGGGCCCGGGAGGCGGCTCGTTCATCCGATGTAACCACTCTCCCACCCTACCAACCAACCACTCTCCCACCCTACAAACCAACGACTCCACCACTGTACCACTTCAGTCACTAAGTCCTGTCATGAAATGCTTTTACGGATCATAAAACATTTGTTCTTATCCAAACACTTTTTAAACAGGCTTGAGTATTATTCAAACAGTCAGGATTAGTGCCTTTATTCCACCTCAGCCCACTTAACTGTTTTCTCTCAAACACCAACCGGCCGTGGTCAGGAGCTGGTCAGTCAGGTGGTCAGCAGCCAGCCAGGAGCCGGTCAGCCAGGTGGTCAGTTTGTCCTTTCGGTCAGACTAACTGAGAGAGAGTGACCACTTTAGAGGTCAGAGGGCAAAGCCGGGGAGTCACATAGGCATCTGTCCCTGCCCACAAAGGCACATGCAGACATACACATGCAGATCAACACACGTGTAGTCTGTGTGCTGTATGAACTAAATCATTGCATACTGATGTTAACATTTCTTTAACTTTTGTAATTGATGTTTTTATAAAACATTTTTAAAGACTATAGTATAGCACGCAATAGATTTATCCGACAACCACATGCACACACACTCACACACCAAAATATTCACATACGTAAACCCTGTTCTACAGATTACAGCCCCACAGTCTCTGGTTCTCACAGGGGTGGGACTGTGGGAACATTGCTGTCACTTCCTGTGCCCGCAGGCCTCAGCCAATCACCATCAGATAAGAGTTAACCCTCCGCCAATCAGAGCTGGGACTCAGATTCACATGACATGGCACCAACTGCGATAACGGCATAACTTGCCAGGGAAAATGTCTTGATCTCAATTGTATCCCCCCAATCTCACCCTCCCTTCCCACCAAAATAGTTGTTTGGAGACAAGGTTTCTTTTTGTCTTTGCCCATAATTACTGGCTCTTTCATCTGCCCCCCTGTTCCCCTTGACCCCTGCTCTAGGGTCAGTGGCCAGGATATCCCACTCTTCTCTGCTCCATAATATGCCTTTTAGGTTGGATGAAGAGAGGCATTCACGCCACTGCAGACAGGAGCAGGAGAGGAGAGCAATCAGTTCATCACAGCCTGCCCCCCGCCTGTCCCTGGCCCAGCCCAGACACCCAAACAGCCAGCCGCACTCCCAACATCAAAGCCCAGTCGGACCTAAACCCAGCAGCCAGGCAGTGCAGCAAAGAGCAGCACAGAGCAGGGCTCTGTCAGAAACTCTCACAGGCTCACTGGACAACACAGTCTGAGAGTCATTACATCTCACTGGCCAGCTATATAGCAGTCTGAGAGTCATTACATCTCACTGACCTGCTGTATTACAGTCTGAGAGTCACTACACATCTCACTGGCCTGCTATATAACAGTCTAAGAGTCACTACACATCTCACTGGCCTGCTATATAACAGTCTAAGAGTCACTACACATCTCACTGGCCTGCTATATAACAGTCTAAGAGTCACTACACATCTCACTGGCCTGCTATATAACAGTCTAAATGTTACTACACATCTTACTGGCCTGCTATATAGCAGTCTGAGAGTCACTAAATCTCACTGACCTGCTATATTACAGTCTGAGAGTCGCTACATCTCACTGGCCTGCTATATAACAGTCTGAGAGCCACTACACAGCTCACTGGGCTGCTATATAACAGTCTGAGAGCCACTACACAGCTCACTGGCCTGCTATATAACAGTCTGAGAGCCACTACACAGCTCACATGCCTGCTATATAACAGTCTGAGAGCCACTACACAGCTCACATGCCTGCTATATAACTGTCTGGGAGTAACTACACATCTCATTGGCCTGCTATATAACAGTGTGAGAGTCACTACATCTTACTGGCTTGCTATATACCTGCTATATATCAGTCTGAGAGTCAATACACAGCTCACAGGCCTGCTATATATCAGTCTGAGAGTCACTACACATCTCACTGGCCTGCTATATAACAGTCCGAGAGTAACAACACAGCTCACTGGCCTGCTATATAACAGTCCGAGAGTCACAACACATCTCACTGGCATTTTGGACCACACAGTCTAAGAGTTACTACACATCTCCACCCACAATGTATTGTTCTTTGTTTGTACCATTCCATGATTGATGCCACAACTTTGAAGATTTTGCAGGGTGCAGGAGTCAAAATACACTTAAACCACACATTAATCAGAGCCGTCGGCTAGTGTCAGTGCAGTAGGAAAGTTAGCTCAGCTCCTGTACAGTATTTTTAGAGTGGCTAAAAGCGCTTTGTTGCAGTTATGCAAATATTGGGAAATCCCACAAAATATCCAATACATGAATAATGTGAACAAAGCCCCTTTAGGCACAAAAAAAAAATTTGACAAAAACAAAATAAAATATTGGAGTTGTATTTTTAGCGTTCCTTAAAAGAAACAAAGAATGGTTGGAATTTTGCCAGAATCTCTCACAATCAACACAGTGGCTTTTGGATGGCAACCAATGCACACATACATTTCTTGAGTACCAGGTTGAATGAAAAAACTGTGTATGATCACACAGACTCATACAAAAAAAGAGCATATAAAAGCTGGAGGCAGGGCACCATCGCAACAACACGACCAACAGCTCCAGAAGCCGAAGCAGAGCTGGCCTGAACGCTGCTGGTGTGGTGTGATGTACTTTGCCTGGAGCTTCCACAGCCTGTAGAGTTTCTCTCTCTGATCAATAGGTGGATTAATTGCTGAAAGGGTGGGGGGAGGAGGGCCGCCATGGGGGTTGTCACAGCCCCAGGCTGGGGAGGGTATTTTGTGAAGGGGCGAAACGAGGGCAAAGGAGAGGGAGGTAGGATGGTGCTGACAGGCAGGGAAAGCCGAAGGGATTTAAACGATGAGTGGAGGGGAGTGAGGCGTGCCCCCACCCTGGGTCACCTGGCAGCGCACGGGGCGGCGGGCCGTCAGATTAGTATCTGAGAGAGGGAGATAACAAGTTTATTGCCCCCTGGTTGGGGCTGCTGGAGCCAGGGAGGAGGGCCTGCCTAGCCCAGGGAGGGTGGGGGTGTTTGTTTTAACCTGAAGAGATAAATGCAGCCTGGTCTTTTGAAAGGGAACATCAGGACTGTAAAAGGCAGCATGGTTAGAATACCAGCCTCTACCGAGTGTTGTGGCTGGGCGGCCAGCGACCCGTCTCAGAGAGCACGCACACATACAGCTAGCCCCTGAGCCCTCCAGCCTGAGTCTAGCCCGACAGAGGCAGGACAATGAGGCCAAAGAGACGGGCTATGACCACGGCCACTGTATTGTCCCCAGACTCACATCCCATACACCTCGACGCAGCCAACCTGACCATGACGCGGGACGCTCACTGGGGTGAATCAGTCACAGAGTTTCACAGAGTTTCACAGCCCAGCCTTTAGCCTAAATGACTGTCGAATATCAACTCCAACGTTGTCTGTTCACTTCAGCACAAGTTTCTCCTCTTTTCACGTCCAAAAAAAGAAAAATTACCAGTAAACGGTGTAATAATCCATTCAAGCCCATTTTAGCCCAGAAGTATTTACTAGGTATTCAGCCAACACACTGTCTTAATACTCAATGCTTTTAGTTAGCCAACAAATGACAGGCCACAATACAAGGCTGTTATATTGCATTGACACAACTCAGGGACAATAACGTTATGTTAGTTTGTTGCGTGCATCGCAAGCAAGTATGAGGCAAACTGATAAACAGACCTGCAACAAAGTTTCAATAGGTAATATCTCAGATACTTGGAACAATTGTATGATATTGGTAATTTTTGCTAGTAGGACAACAGAAATCTTAGAAATTTTCCCTTTAGAAGTTGATAAAGTTGCTTAAGCCAATCAGTGTTCCTCATTCTTACATAGTTAGTTAGCTAGTTTGTAGTTAAGATTTAACCGTATGGTAAGGCATGCTTGTAGCAATATTCCTGATGAAAAAAAATTGACATGAGGGTCAAGAATGTACAGTGTTAAATGTTAGCCGACATGAGGTTCCTGAATGCACATTGGTAAATATTAGCCGACACGAGGGCCCTGAATGGACATTGGTAAATGTTAGCCAATATGAGGGCCAAGATTGTACAGTGGTAAATGTTAGCCGATACGAAGGCCCTGAATGCACATTGGTAAATGTTAGCCGATATGAGGGCCCAAATGCACAGTGTTAAGTGTTAGCCGATATGAGGGCCAAGAATGCACAGTGTTAAATGTTAGCCGATATGAGGGCCAAGAATGCACAGTGCTAAATGTTCGCTGATATGAGGGCCAAGAATGCACAGTGCTAAATGTTAGCCGATATGAGGGCCAAGAATGCACAGTGCTAAATGTTAGCCGATATGAGGGCCCTGAATGCACAGTGTTAAATGTTAGCCGATACGAGGGTCAAAAATGCAGTGTGAAGTGTAAGCCGATACGAGGGCAAGGAATGGACAGTGGACAGACTTCCCATCCAAAAAGAAAATCTGAATAAAAAGCACAAGCCACAAACATTGCCAACAAATATGTCTACCTTTAAACAATAATAATAGAAATATTATCAAATTATTTTCTGAAACAATCCCTCAATTCTTAGCTGAAATGGATATTAAGTAACAGGAAGAGAAGTGGATATACATATAGACATGCTTCACAAAGCCTACACACCCAAATGACACCAGACCATCAGCTACACAAGCTGACAGAGAGTACATCTAGTTCAAAGACAGTGTAGTCAGTGCACGTTGCCTCACTGCATTAACTATGCACGTCAAGCCAAGGCGCAGGGAGGAGATAAGGAGATCGGATATGAAAAAATATGACAAATAGGACTGTATGAAAATGGGCATTACAAGCTGCAATGACAAATGGGACATGTCGGAGGAGCTGATGTAGAGAGCCGTTAGGAAGAGATCACGTTGGAGGGACAGGAAGACAAACACCAAGAGTGGACCTGATTTGGTCTTAGTTTTTCCATCATAACCCGACAGAAAATGTCCAAACAGCAGCTGCTATATCTGTTTCCTTTTTTACTTTTCTTCTTAGATAAATAACATGTTCCCTTTGATTAGTTGAGAATATTTAAGGAACTGCCTCATGAGCCTCAACTCCACTGTCAATAAACACCGGATGGACCATAAATGGCAGTATGATTCTTTCTTAAATGGATGACTTGGGGCACTCTGGGCAATGTGCTCTGCAAATTGACTCAAGAGCCCAGGCAGATGTTTTATTTAACAAAAAAAGTATCATTGCAACTCTTGGTTACATTAAATTATGTTGGTACACAAGCACATGTATCTCTTTCTGTTCATTAATGGAAATACTTTGGAATAGATTTTCTAAATGTAAATCAACACGAGCCAAGTGTATATTCTATTTTGCTCAAAAAACCATTGGGGCCCCCGAAAAATTACAGAATAAAGAAATAAAATACTGAATCAATAAACAATATGCAGAATAAATAATGGCTGCCTGTTGATGATCCCTGCTATACAATGTAAACCAACATAAATAAAAGCTCATGGTTTCTGGTGATTCACCCTACCATTTTGACATGGCATTCAGACAACCCTCGTATCGATAGCTCTGTTTATGAATTACTCCATCCCATCCATCAGCTGTTACACAAAACACACGCATGGGGACTGCTTTCGTATCCTTTCTTCTGCAGACTGACCCTTTAGGAATGATCAAGCGTAAAGGCAAAGAGAAACAGACACAGACCATCTAGACACACAACGCGCACCCTCAAAAGATTTGCGGGGGCCCTACGGAGTGGCACGCGAGCAGCCCTCTGTCAGCTGTGTTTGCGCTGAAGGCAGGCGAGGGGCTCCCTGCGCCTTCTAAAGAAGTGAGGGCAAAGCAGGAGAAGGACGGGGTGGAGGAGAGAGGAGGGGTGCCCGGCAGAAAGGCCAAGCACTGGAGAGAAGAGAAAAGAGCAGCCACAAAGCTGTCCTCCGAAGAGAAAGGAGGGGTGTTTGGAACAATGCCCCTTCAGCTGCAGGTGCAGGGAGCAGGCAGGGTGTCTGTGTGTTTGGGCCTTTCTTTTTTGTGTTAATTGAGCTGATCTGTTGTCTTTTCTCTGCTGCAAGTTTAACTCTCAGCTGATTAACATGTGGCCTTTTGCTGCATCTGGGTGTGTGTGTGTGTGTGTGTGTGTGTGCGTGTGTGTGTGTGTGTGTGGTGCTCTGACATTACAACGGAGATGAGGAGGCATAAGCAAACAACGAGTGTTAAACTGATTTGCACTTGTATAGAAGACGGATGTTTAACACCTATTTCAATAAAGGTGTTATGCAGAATATGAGTGAGCTACAATTGACAGTGGATACACATATATTAGTTAACAATCAGACAGACACACACATTAGTAAACCATCAGACAGACACACATTAGTTAACCGTCAGACAGACACACACATTAGTTAACAATCAGACAGACAGACCCATACATTAGTTAACAATCAGACAGACACACAGTTAATTTAGATCCCATAGCGGCCGTCGAGGGCCTTCCTTTAGAATCCCACAGGGGCCAGACGGCAGTGTTTAAACACAATAATATTTGTGTAAATATCTCAAAAAATACCTCATGAAAACGTGTTACTGTATTCCCGTGGATGTTGTTATTAACAAGAAAACAGAAAACGGGTTTATTGTCATTTGATTTATTTTTATTTTTAATAATGTATTTACTCAAATTCCTTGCAGCAAAGCGGCCGCGACGTTTTACGTTAGAATAGGCTGTTTCTGTGTCGTTAGATGATATGAAGTTGGAAACGACTTTGCTATTTGAAAGCGATAATGATGTCGTGGTGAGTAACAAACACACTGCAGATATATGTTTGGTTTTGTCTATATTTGTGACATATAGATGACAATAGTAACCCTGTCTAGATAACCTGATAGGTGAGTGCATCTGCTATGGAGCTCGAATGGTTGCTTGCTCAGTCTTGTGATGGAAAACGTTGCAGGATTTAGCTGTGTATTCGGCGAACAGGTTGAATGTTTTATCGCATTTCTAGCGACTTTATTCATGTATGCAAACTGCATTAGCTAACTAGAAAACTAATTGTCCAGTTCAGTTCGTACGTAAGACAACAGAAAAGTTGTGTGGCCGCAAATGTGTTTCTGTTGTTAAGCGACGAGTTGTAACATTCACTAGCTTGCCAAGATAGACGCCAGTAATGTTGTGCTTTTCTGACGACGTCGTCACTTAATCATGATCAATTTCAGTGTTTTGAGATGTGTGTGCCTTATGCTTATTTTATGATCAATCACGTTAGTTATGCCTACCTCGAATGATTTCTTGCTTAGTCTCGTCCAAAAAGAGTCGCAGTGTTTTGTTATGCAAACTTAGGTGTTCGTTCTTGTTTCTACTGACCCGTCATATAGAAACAGTCACAACTGCTTGCTTAAGTTAGTTCAGTATCTTGTTAGTCTATCAGGCTATTAGAGAAATTGTGTAGTGGCAAACGGGTGCTGCGCTGGGAGAGGAGTAGGAAGAGAGGTCGATTTCTTTTATTACAAGTGTCTACAAAATGGGAGAAAACTTTTTTTTAAGTTACATGGATGTGGTGTCAAATAAAAGTTGATGTGCTCTTCAAAACAAAGTTAACTTGTAATTTTAGTTTTTGTGCTATATCTGTTTGTTTGAAAAGTGTGAAAACATATAATTTATTTTGAGAATTCTCAGTAATCTACAGCAGCATTGTCGAATTCTAGTTGAGTTCTAAAGGGTAAACAATCCGACAGACACATGTTAGTTTACAGTCAGACAGACCCATACATTAGTTAACAATCAGACAGACACACACATTAGTTAACAGCCAGACAGACACACACATTAGTTAACAGCCAGACAGACACACACATTAGTTAACAGCCAGACAGACACACACATTAGTTAACAGCCAGACAGACACACACATTAGTTAACAGCCAGACAGACACACACATTAGTTAACAGTCAGACAGACACAAACATTAGTTAACAGACAGACACACACATTAATTAACAATCAGACAGACACATACATTAGTTAACAGTCAGACAGTCACATACATTATAGTTAACAGTCAGACAGACACATACATCAGTTATCAATCAGACAGACACCCGCATTAGCTAACACACAGACAGACACATACGGCAGTTTACAATAAGACAGACACATACAGCAGTTTACAATCAGACAGACACATACGTCAGTTACAATCAGACAGACACATACGTCAGTTACAATCAGACAGACACATACGTCAGTTTACAATCAGACAGACACATACGCCACTTTACAATCAGACAGACACATATGCCAGTTAACGATCAGGCAGACGCATATGTTAGTCAACAAACACAACTCATAGCTTACTTTTGGGACTACATGTTCCATAACAGTTGTTATGATAAAATACATCTATATAATAACAATATACATCTACATAACTTAACTGAATTACCCAACTTGTACATGTAAGGAAAGGAAGAAGACCACAAGGAATGCACACTGGGATACTGTAATAATACAATGATAGGAGGCTTTTTGGACCTAATGCCTGTTAACTTGATTGATCCCAGCCCCCCCATGGGGAGAGTGCACTGCTCTCTCTCCCAGGACCACGCCAGGCTGACTGGCCCTGTTTGGACAAGTGGTTTCTATCCCAGACATGAGGCTGCGTCACACAGGAGGATGGCTGCTTCTTTCACACTGCAGCCCGAGGGCTCCGTACAACACCGCCACACTTCTCCGGATAGTCCTCTACAGAACCACGATTTACGGGCCGATCCTAGGGTGTCTTCACGCCAGAAACCTGAGCAAATACAAACACACGGACACACACCAAAGCACGCCTCTCTGCGCCTACGCACATGGACACTCAAGCACGCGCCTCAAAGTGAAGGCCCGAGGGCCACGGGCAGGGTGCACAGACAGGCGCAGGTCCGCGGGAACATATGTAACGCCTTAAAGAAGACTCACATCACAGGGAAGTGTGTGCCTCGTCCCTCCCCCTTCCCACACCCCTGACCATCCCTTTCATAAGAGATAATTAGGAGAGAGCGAGGGGCAGGAAGGTGAAGATGAGAGCTGCGATTGAACAGAGAGCAGAGCTCCGTTGTCTCTCTCTCTCTCTCTCTCTCTCTTTCTCTGCAGATATTACTGCTTAATTAAAAGGGCGGCATGTGCTATGTATTATTCCAGCTGAGATTGTCATCGGTCGGCTATGTAATAAGATCTTTGCAGGCTTACAGCTACATTTGCATCAAATATCCTTCCTATTCTTTCTTTTCTTTCCTCCTGTGCGTCTGTTGTTTGCGGTCTGCGCTGTGCGTATGTGTCATTTCTTGGTATGTGTGTTTTTGTGTCTCAGTGTGTGTTCATGTGTGTGATTTTCCCCCCCCCCAAGTCTGCCTTGTATGATGCATAATTATCATACAAGGCACAGCTTGATTTTCTTTATCACTTAATATACTTTATACTGAATGGTTCTTCCCTCCCAATACATTTTAAGTTTCAATCCCTGTGGCTTGACATATATTAATGGTTTAGGACATGCTATAAATATTATTGAACATGCTGAATAGATTTTGAAATGTTTGTCTTTCTGTGGAAGACGTTCACCCCGTCTTTTCTCTGACTGTTTTAAAAGCTGACATATTTTTAATAGATCTGCTGTCTGTTTCCATGATGAATTATTGTTTCAGGTTCAGTGAGGGTGCCAGTGAGTTTATATAATTACATTCTTAGACAACCTTCGTGGTAAAGAACAATATCGAGATTCTACAGAAACCAAAAGACTAATCAAATCAAAACTATTTGTTTTCATGCAATCGAAAACATCTGAGAATAAGCCCGAAACAAGTAGTTCCAGCGACTGTTATGCTACTTGTAACAGAAAACTCCAGGCCTCCAGTATAGCCTTATTCATCGTGTATCATGATTGGCTGAGCAGCCTGCAATTGTCGACCGTTTGCATTATTTCCAATAGAGTGGCTTTGGAATCAGATCCAATCATCTGGTAAATTAGTTTAATCCTGGAGCAAATCTGTCTCTCTCATGGGACATTTTCAGAGGTGTCAATCTGAGATAAGACTCTGGCAACAAAGCAGCCCAAACCTTGGGGGATACAGCCAGCCTTTAACAGGCAAGACAGAGCACTTGACAGATACAGTAGAGTTATAGACAAGCAGAAAGGCTTCTCCTTCTTCCATTAAAGAGCAGAGAAACAGGAATGAAAGATGTTACGTTCAGCTCAACACAAAGCAGACTACATTTTTTTTTCCCAGAACAGGGGGAATAATTAAGGCAGCACTTGTATCTATGCAAATAGAAAACTGTAAACATGCACACACATACCTCAAACACACACAGACACACACAGACACACACAGACACACACAGACACACACAGACACACACAGACACACACACACACACACACACACACACACATCTCCGCTGAATATTAAGTGGGTGGCATCTGTAGTCTTAGCAGGTCACTACTGCCTCCTAATGGCCATGCCAGTAATTGCATTTTAGAAGACCAGCAGAGGCCAATAGCGAAGACAACCTTGCTATGTACGCCCCGCTGTGACATTATAACCCTCAACATTTCTACAGTGATGATTACAAAACTGCACCTGGACCAGTACACATTCAGTCTGTTCGTTATCGAATGAAATACCGGACTCTGTCGACATTTACCGTTTACAGATGCTGCTGATATTTACCATTTAAAATGGAATCCAAACTGTTACGTCATAATTTTTAAATAAGAATTGATGCCAGTAATTGATTCAATACTTCAGGTAATTCCATTCCGGTTACACATGTTGATAAGATGATGTAATGCAAGGCTTTTGATGGGTGCCGGAATAAAGAGGCATGCATTTCTGTGAGCAGGCGTTAGTGGATCATCAGTAGAGGGACATGAAAGATAGACACATGGATCAGTTGACTGTTCTGTGCATCAAAAGTAGGCTAGTTGACAGTAAATGTGAAGTACATGCATGTATGAATGTAGGCCTACACAAGAAAGTGATAAGCCACTCCCAAACAGTTTGAGCAGAAGGGGGGGGATTTAATGTGGATCGTTTTAACATTAGAAAGAGTGGGAGAGGAAACGAAAAGAGCAAAGGAAACTTCTAAATGCTCTTTGAGGAAAATGAGATCACAGACTGCAATTATATAATTCTTGTCAAGTGATGGTGGCGATAGCCTGGGAGGAATGTACAAACACAAGCAGGCATACACACACACACACACACACACACACACAAGCAGGCATGCACACACACAAACACAAGCAGGCATATATATACACACACACACACACACACACACAAACACAAGCAGGCATGCACACACACACACATAAGCAGGCATGCACACACCCTGGTCACGCAGGAAAATGGCCTCCCTGACTACATTTAAATGTTGAAAACTTCTGGAGGTCACCCAGGGGTCAGGTACAGGAAAGAGCTTGTGTGAGTGGTTGTTTGTGTGTGTGTGTGTGTGTGTGTGTGTGTGTGTGTGTGTGTGTGTGTGTGTGTGTGTATTTGTGCATGTGGTAGGCCTTAAGCCCTGGGCTCCTGATAAAAGCACTCTTCTGATTTCCTCCTTTCGTCTTTTGTTTTTGTTCATTTGCTCCTTCTCTTTTTAGTTATGATGAAAGTGAAAAGCTGAGCGTACTTTCGAGTGTTCTCCGATGCCAGCGACAGATTTGAATTGGGAGCCGGACTATGTGTGTGTGTGTGTGTGTGTGGTTTGAACTCCGTGCTCTGAGAGAATAAATCTTGATATGTATGTTTCCCAGGCACATACACACAACACCATGAACACAAACACATGCAAGATAATGAAGGCTACAGCAGTATATTCCAGATGAATAAACCCCGGCATTCATTCTGAGTTTACAAAATCATTTTACACACTGAGAGTCAAACCCCGCCCACTGTCGTTACACACACACACACACACACACACACACACACATACACAATCACATGAATATGTACACTCACCCACACACACAATCATACACGTACGTACACACATGCAAAGTCACACGCATATTTACACACACTCACTCACCCACACACACACACACACACGCACAATCACGCATCTACATACACACACACACACAATCACACATAAGTACACACACTCACCCACACACACAATCACACGCATGTGTAGAAACACACACACTCTGCAGTGGTGCTGGTGGGGCCAGGAGGTCTGGCGTAAGTTCCCAGGGAGCCCCACTGGTCTCATGGAGGCACTTTGTCTGCAGAAACAGAGGCAGACTACAGCAGACTCCATGAGAGATGCCTATCAGCACCCAGCTACACTAGGGCCTAGGGAGAGGAAGAGCGAGAGAGAGAGAGAGAGAATAGGGTAGGAGAAAGAAAAAGGGTGAATGGAGAGAGGAAGAGACCGAGTTTAAGTGTGCAATGAGAATAAAACCTAAGTCTGGTTGTTAGTGGCAACAACAAGCTCACTGTACGAAACCCAAAAACCTGACGCACCGATAATCCTTGAAGTATGTTCAGAAAGTTGGAATCTTTTTGAAATCTTACGGTCAAGTGTTTATTTTAGAAACCCATGTTATTCCCATTTTTCCATGGGTCCTGCATTTGAAGCTAACTGCAAACCGACGTGCTCTCCCCCTGCATTAGCTCTGCTGGTCAATGAAACCGACATGGACATGATGTCTTTGATGACAGTAGAAGCAGGGGGATCACGTGCTTCTATGTATGTATAGTGACAAACGGAAAGCTTGCTACGCAGATACTTGTGATAAGGTCAGCGGAGGTCATATTAAAGGTCAACAGGGATTGTAACCTCTCCAGGTTTGGCCACTGTTCTCACATCTCCCTGACAGACTGACAGATAGAGGATGTTAAACCCAGTGCAAATATATCAACCATCCTCACTGGTATACCTACAGTACTGTCAAATCCTCTGCGGGTCAGTTGGTAGAGCACAGTTCTGGCAATGCTAAGGCACTAAATATTCATGCAATGATTACTGTAATATGATGTAATTGTCAGTGTTCGTTTTGGCAGATATATTTTTTTTATCTACGTAATTATTTTCATCCCTCTGTTTTATCTACTGAATTATAAAACTATATATTATCTTCATGATTTAGTTATTGTTACTTACTTCTTATTTAGTCATTATTAAACTGGTTAGAAATGTACTTATGTACGATTGGCAGAAATGGTTCTGTATTCCAACAGTAGACAGGTCTAATGTGACCCGGTGGGTCTGTAGTCCAACAGTAGACAGGTCTAATGTGACCCGGTGGGTCTGTAGTCCAACAGTAGACAGGTCCAATGTGACCCGGTGGGTCTGTAGTCCAACAGTAGACAGGTCCAAGTTGACCCGGTGGGTCTGTAGTCCAGCTGACAGGTCTACTGTGACTCGGTGGGTCTGTAGTCCAACAGTAGACAGGTCTAATGTGACCCGGTGGGTCTGTAGTCCAGCTGACAGGTCTACTGTGACTCGGTGGGTCTGTAGGCCAGCTGACAGGTCTACTGTGACTCGGTGGTTCTGTAGGCCAGCTGACAGGTCTACTGTGAC
>JACXGJ010015261.1:0-13745 GCA_016801105.1 Esox niger | reverse complement strand
TGGACACCAGAACATGGTGAATATTGTTGATTCATTATTATTAGCAATAAATATTACAGCTGGATGCAGACATGAAAGTGAAAACTACACAACTGGAAAGCAAGAGCATAATCCTTTTGAAATTGGATAACAAATGTTTGAGACACGCTCCAACCTCCAAATATGATGAAAACCATGTGTGTTTCCGCCCTCCGGGACTGCAACTTGACCGTCGTGTAACAAGTGACTCTTCACTGAAAAACGATCATCTCATGTCCTTCTTGACATATTTTCAGCACCTTACTACTTCATCTTTACAGACGCCTTTATAAATGTTATGCGTATGTCCACCTTTACTGTTGTTTTAACCTTTGTTATTGTTACATATTTACAGATATCTATTTTATTATATTTTTCTATGTTACATGCACATTTACATACCTCTTTACAGATATTTTTAACATTAATATTTTCCTTAGAGGTGATGCTTTTTCGATCAGTAAGTTGACCAAGCAGTGCTGAGTAAAGCCTATAGACAGGCCGGTGGGGTTAATACTGGTGTCTGTGTGGATGTTGCTGGGGAAACTGTATCCAGCAGGCAGTGACAAGAGTTTGACAGATTGATTGGCTGTTCAGGACAAATGAGAGATTTCTTAAACAGTCCAAAGAATGTAGATCCTTTGCTATTTGTAGCGGAAGACTATCTTACCATGATCAGGCCGGTAGTGATGGGGTCATTGCAGCCATGGCACAGCTCACCAAATTTAGCCCAGTAATCCTTTTTGCAGAAGAGCCGGCCCTCCTTCTCATAGTACCAGTGGGACAGTGAGGCACTGCACTCACAGCATCTGAACAAGGAGGGAGGAAATAGTTCTTTAGCACAACTTCAGGCTAAACCATGAGGCAATGCAACATACTTGAATCTATTAGCTCCAAATCAGAGTAAAGCAACACTCCCACATAAAGTTCAAGTAGGGTTTGAGTCCCAGCGTCACTAAACAAAACCCCTCTAGTTGTAAAAGATTACAATTACTTAACGATATACAGAAAGCAACCATTTCTGGTAAGATATGATCAAATCTTCCTGTGAAATTATCGGATTTATTACATAAACAATTACCCTGGCAAATATTACAACACTTGTCTGTGTAAACATAACTTTGAAACATGGTCTCAGTTTGATATGCTGCTTTAATGAAGTCACTCCCAACTAAAAACAGAATGTATTTTTTATAGTAAAACAAAAACAATATATAGATGGAAGTTAATAGGCTTCCTTGTAAAAGCAAATACATGTTAGGTTGGACACTAATAAAGCTACACTTTTATTTACAGTTTTATTGGTTGTTGAGAATATTATGTCATATTGGGTTATCAATGCAAATAGCCATTTAGCCTAGTGTATAGACCAGAACCCACTTCCTTCGCCCATATGTGACATAAAATATCACTCAGAATATCACCTAGTATTTCTGGGCTCATCGTGAATTGACTATCGGTGTGATGGACATCATGTGAAGGGATACTCCAAAGTTTTGCAATCACTGCTCGCAGTATGAAGAGGTCTAACTACGGAGAGTGCACTGACTGGAAGTCATAAGGTATGCTAGCTAGATACCTCTAACTTAACTGCCAGATTTTCACACTATCTCTTTAAGGGAGATATCGGATCTCTCTCAGGGAGAGGGGAAAACAGACCTGAATGATTGGCTTGTTCTATCAGACCGAGATATAGATCACTGGCTGACAAACAGAGTGGGGAGTGATGAGAAGAAGAGAGAAGACAGATGACAACAAAACCACCAGTCCTGAAATCTGGGAGAGATAGAGAAAGATATATATATAAAGATAGAAAGACAGAGAGTGACAAAGAGAGACAGGAAATGAAAGGCGAGATGACCCAGACGATAACAGTCACTGATCCTCAATAGAGTGGAGAGTTTGAGGAACAGGCTGTTGTATTTGACCACAGGCCAGAAAAGGTCAAGGAGAACAAGTACTCCTTGTCAAACATACTTAAATGCAGACACGTGGATACACAGGTACCGTCAGGCAGGCTTATAGGCAACAAAAACCAAGTTACACAACACTTCAAATGAATTCGGGAGAACAAACGTAGTTGGCTCTTCAAAATTATCTGATACCAATCTCGTTCCCATGTTCAACAAAATAACAATTACTTAAGGTTCCCTTTCCTTGCCTTGTAAAATGAGAGTAGGAGTGAAAAACGCCTGAAGATCAGAGCCAAGTTGAGTCCAGCTGTACACAACTGGGTTGACCTCCCTGGACACATGCTGTACAGAACAATGTCAGAGAACACGGTTTAGCTCAGCATTATATTGTGTAAATGTCATGTGACTAAATGAGCCTCCGCTGGCCTTCCACAGCCTACATTCTGGCCCCATACAGACAGGCTCAATAGGAACAGCCACGGGGGGAGGCAAGGACACCCATCATTCTCCAGCTGCTCCTTCCACTGGGCTACAGTTCATCCCCACCAGAGGCCAATGAGGGGATGGGACTGTGGGGTAGGTAAGGGATGAAGTGTGAAGGTAATGGGTGGAATGTTCACAGAATGAGCTATGGGGTATAGGGACTGTGGGTAGGGAGTCTGGAGGAGAAGAGATGAGGGCTAGGTCCGGAAGGGGCAGGGAATGAGGGATTGGTGTAAGGGGTCGATAGGCAGGGATGATGAGGGGAACAGATTGAGTGGGAAGACCAATTCCTAAGGATCTGTGCTGATCATCAGTCTTTATTAAGACTAGGACACACAAGCATGCGGCCATGCAGAAACCCATTCAGTCACTGCTGACGGGCTGCATCCCAGCCGGTTATGGCAGCCATGCCCCCTCTATCACCAAGCCACGCCCCCTCTATCACCACAGCCCCTCGATCAGCACACCCCCTCTATCACCACACCCCCACTATCACCACACCCCCACTATCACCACACCCCCACTATCACCACACCCCCTCTATCACCACACCCCCTCTATCAACACACCCCCTCTATCACCACACCCCCACTATCACCACACCCCCTCTATCACCAAGCCCTTCAGTGGGTGGTGGGGACGGCCCAGTTCATCACCCGTGTCCAGCTCTTAGTCATCTACCACCTCTACACCAGCCAGCCAGAGGAAGGCCCTAAGAATAGCCAACGACACTGGCCACTGAAGACACTATGTTCTATGTTCTACCACTTGGAAGTGGTACGGTCGGTAACCATCAGAACCTTTCACAACGTCTGTACCCAGGACATAAGATATATATTTTTTAAGTCTAACCCTTTGATGCTGAAAACACACACACATACACACTCACGATATTCCCACACTCCACATACTCATAATCCACAGACACACGCACAGAAATATGTCTATTGATGTCAGACACTATGATTGCTTCTGAAAATTCATTACGCGTGTGATTTAATTTGACACGGACGCACCCGCGGTTCCCTCGTCCGATAAGCACATCCGAGCGTAAAGGCTGGTTAACTTGGGTCAGACACCCTGATCCGGGCACACACAGTATGTTGATAATGTGGTGCGACTACAGGAAGAATGAGTCAAGGTTAGTCAGAGGACGTACACAGCCACACTACTCCAGCCAATCAGCTGTCCTGTCTCGGGGCAGCACCTCCCCCTCTCTACTGCAGTGTCACATCATACCTGGGGCTGCTGCGCCCCCGGGGCTTCTGGGCTCTCAGGCTTAATCCAAGTCACCTTGTCACGGAGGGGGCTGAACTGCAGCAGCAGAATGGCAAATGAGTGTGACTGAATATCAAAAATGACTCTACCAACATTCGCCTCAAAGGAAACGCAATGGCCAGATGATAAGATAATATGAATTGAAACATTTCTATATTTTTTATTCTGAACCACTGGGATGGCCACAGCAGAACGTATGTACTCGATGTGATACAGATGGGATAAACCTACAAGGCAGACCTAATATTTAACTGTAATGTAATCAAAGTGTCATATCTGTGTCTTAACCGCCTAGCACAGGGTGTGCTCATAACACTGAGAGTGCCAAAGCGGCATCTAGAGGAGCCGTTGGAGCTGATGCGTGGAGATCACCAGAGGAGATGAGAAAGAAAAGAGTTTTGCCTCGGCTGAAATCCAGGAGAAGGCAATGTGGAGCCTGAGAGAGGAGAGGCAATGTGCTATGGCAGAGATAGAGGAAACTGGAGCAGGAGGTGAGGTATGCCAAGAGGAAGGAGAGGGATAGAGCAGAGACCTTTTTACTGGATTAGATGAGCTTTGATTGACAGGTCCCTTGTGGTGTGTGTGTGTGTGTGTGTGTGTGTGTGTGTGTGTGTGTGTGTGCGCGTGTGGGGTGGTAAACATCTAGCTGCATTCCCTTGCCTAGAAACAATGAAAGAGGGGGGCGGGTGATAGGTAAAGGGGTCACCAAACCTAGGCCACTCTCTTACCCCTCCATTCCCAAATGCCTTAGTAATAAACATCCACTCCTGATCAGTGGGAAGACCGTTTACTGCCCTCACTTCATTGTCCTTGACCCAGCCAGCCTGAGAGGTCATATTAAATCAGCACGTGCAGAGAGACAGGCAGGGACTGAGTATTCATACTGAGACAACCATCTGACCCTGAATTCATAGAGAAAGTGAGAAGAATACGCACTTTTACATCAGCATGTAACATCTTTACATTTGACAATTTCAAATAATGGAATAATATAAGAGCAACTATAGCTCTCCAACTTAATTCTTATAGGACTTAAACAAGAATATGTGTGTTAAAGAGAAAGGAGTTGGGATGAATGAGACTATAGGAAGCTGGGGATGATTATGTCATCATGATATAAAAGTCAGATATGTAGCAAGGAACCCAGGGGTAACCACCCTTAATCTCACTATGAGTATCATGGAATGTTTATAGTGACCACAGTGTCAAGACACCAGTTCATTGTCTCCTCCAACAGACGTCCCCCTATGCAAGGTAATGGCTCCTTCATTGCCCTGGGGCTTGGAATTTAATGGTTGCCCCCTAATGGTCCTCCATCACTACTTCACATCTGGCAGCATCTGGTCTCCAATCTAAGACCGATCCAACTTAGTTTTAGAGAGAAGCCAACACTAAAACGCGATGATCTTATTATAATATGTAGAGATATTAGATTAAGTGATAATCCCATTAGCCTCATGTTTGTGGGTGCAAATGAGCTTTATGGACCATCACTATCATCTGAGTTTAATTTCCCCCAACTACCGGTCTCTACATTAGCATCCTCCCATCAGCTAGCACGGAGATAAGTTTCCTGCTTAAAAAGTTTATTTTTATTTTTATATGTGCACTTTGTTAATAAAACAAACTATGCTATAGCATCTGGTCCTATTCTCTAATGTTGCACACCATATACTGCCACAGGGTAAAGAAACTGCTCCACCTGAAATACAAAGTAAAAAATCAGGAAATAGCATCAGCAAGTCTCGCATACTGAGGTAATTTTTCAAGGAAAATACACATACATGTATTGTTCAGTTATTTTGCCTTGACACGCCCATCAAAAAATTTAGTTCAGCAGGAAACAGATGCATTATCAACCTGAGTGGAGGATGCTTGATAAAGGAACTGGTCCGCGTGGCAAAATAATACCAGAAAACGGGGAGGGCCCATAGCGACCACTAGCGGCTATCTAGGGTAATTACCACTAGATCCAAGTGAATATCTGACAAACATCTACTGCTGCCAACTATTTCAAGTAGACATCAAATCAGAAGATGAATGAATAATCGGTTGTGTGCACATTTCTACAAATATGCAAATGTGACCTCCCACTGTGGTAGGTTGGTCTGAATTGTACATTTACTTACAGACAGAGGTATGGATCTGAATGAGTCAGGCGCATACACGCACGCATGCACACGCACGACCCGGCGCACACTTTTCCGACCACTTCCCCAAGGGGTAGACGGTTAAGTTTCAGACTGGGTTGACACATGGCCTCTGTGGTCTCCCAACGCCCCTCTGGACAGACACTTGTAGATTGAATGTTTCCCACAGAGAATCTCCAACATCCCAGCTTTGCACCGTGACTTCTAATGTACACTCCTGTAAACAACAGCCATAATGCAGGCGGCGCCTCCGGTTGCTAGGAAACCATGCCGCTGCTGCAGTTGCATCACATACATGTTGATCTCACTAATTAAAAAGTGATTACAATTCTTGAGGTTACAATTCGACACAAAACATATCCATTATGACTGCAGGATTGTTTTCCAAAGCCTTATTGCAGATTGGCCCACAGCCTCAAGTAATGTCTCTCAAACACTTTGGAATAAGGAAATGTAAGGGTTTCTTCATATATAATCCTGTTGACTGGTACAGATCTGTCTCCTTGACAGTGAACTCTGGGATGAAAACAAAGTCTAAAAACTAACTTCTCTTTGTTTTCACACTGCCATTTAATTTGAATGTGAGCTCAGCTCTCTCGTTCACTTTAAAATATTCGCCACTTGAATCTTGACATGCACATTACTATGCTAACGCTTTGCATTCAGGGTAAATGCACAAGCCACGCCATCAGAACCTCGTATCGGTGAGCTGGAGACAGTTTGCTTTGTTTAGAATGAAATGGCTAACTGATTAGAGTTCATTAGTATTCCAAACCTTTTTTGTTGCGATTAAAAATAATTAAATGTGGATAATTTTATTTACACAGTGAACCCCAAAAAGTATTTGCATAGTGATAAATTCAGTTTTTGCCTATTCAAGCACTTATGTTTTAAATGATACTATGAGGTTCAAGGGATAATTTGCTAACGATTATAGTTGGGTGATATTCCCCTTACCTTTGGTTGTTTCTGAAGGCCCTTGGTGTTATAATTCAGAATCAGATATTGCTTACTCCAGCCCCAGCCAGGAGATCCTATTTGGTATTTTACACTTATATTATATTTATTTATTTAGATACTTCTGTCTGATACGTGACTGGCTCAGTGGATTGATATGCTGAATGAAAAAATTATATAATTATTATATAATACATAACTGAATAGGTTGCCTGTTTAAAGATAATCAGTCTTGTTTGTTCAGAACCTACAATGTGCAGGTTTGAGCATTGGCGTCAAAACTTAGAAAATCATATACAGATAAATTACCAGGACACACATCATAGCTGGATTGACCTGACAATATAAAAATCACACCTATAAAATGCAGTTCAGCATTTGACTTCATATCTTTGTCAGAACAATAATAGGCTACTCAATTACCGATAACTGAAGGGATGTCTTAGGACATCTAGAAGTCACTTAAAATATTCCAAATTATGTTGGAGCAGAAAATACATTGTATTGTACTAAATTGTATTGAAAAAAAAAGACAAAACATTTGGCTAACAGGTACCAAGTGTGTATACACCATAATGTGTTGTCTGTTTCACATGATGATATTTATGGAACTGTCCAAAAGATCAGCCTGGCCATCCTCTGAAAGGGGTCATGTCATGGAATGACGTGAGCAAAGACACCTTTAAGGGAAGTAGGTCATGCCTACAGGAAATATCCTCTGTACAGGGCAGGCAAGGAAATGAATATTGGGGAGATCCACCAACAAGTTGTACATTTTTTATATGGCTTCAATATTTTACAATGCAGCATTATGAAACACGACAGAAATCAGTCTTGAAGTATATCCGGATGCATTTGTGTAACATTAGTGGTTACATTAGAATGAAGCGAGTTAAACATCCTATTTTGTAGGTATGAATATCTTCATTGATATTAAAAGGGGAGCAACAACTACTTTGATTATGGCAACCCTGTTGTAAGAAATAAGTGTTGAATTGTAGTTCCAAACTTAATACAAATCTGGTGTATTCATAAGCCAACATTTATGCCATTGAATTTCTTAAGTTACTTACAATAATAAATTACCTGGAAACTTCAGCAATCAACCTATAAAACCCAAAAATATTGCTCCACTTCTACATGAATCTCCCCTTAAACGCTGATGGAACAACCTATTATATTAAACTACAACCTTCCAGTTCGGAGAAATTATATTCGAAAAATACTAAATGTTGAAACATGAGAGGTCTTGGCATGTACAGTAGATGGTAGGGTGACACATGCAAAGTCCCAAAGCCCACATGTAAAAACAATGTGGTGGTCTAAAAATCCCATTATCTTCTGGAGATGATTGGTAGCAGAACCTGCACGGGTTCAACTACTGGTTGGATTTGAATACAGTCACCACCAAATCCCCCCAAAATAATATCTTTTTGCAGAACAATATCTATTCTGGAGAATCCATTCTGACCAAGAACATGTCTTCAATTGAAAACTCATAAAAGTGTCATTCAGCAGGTTGCTAATTACATGATTCTATTTGCAATCTTAGAATACATTGCCTGTTATTTGGCTGTTGATTTCATGAACATGTCCAATAAAATTAATGCTCTCTCTGGATAATCTGATCTTATGCACCCTCTGGAACCACTAGCTATGATTATTTTGAACACTTGTTGATAGAAGCCAACTGACATTTAATCCTGGTCCTGTTTGAATGTCTATATAGATGCTTTGCCCTAAAAAGGTTACATGCCCTTCTAATCTCTTTTCACAATCCACCGTGCTTCTTAATGGTTTTGCTGGCTCTATAATGTTTAAAGGTGGGTTTCTGTATAAATAATTATATATATATATATATATATATATATATATATATAATGGAATGTCTGCTCATTAAATCTAGTCACCTCCAAACTGTTTACTGGCTTTGTAATCCATGCCCCAGACAACTAAAGATCAGAAGTTACTCAGAAGAAACTTCTTAAACGAGAAAATGCTGACATATGTAATGATTTATAAACTGTCCAGACCAAAAGGTAAATCCAATCCCATCAATGTAAAATAAGATGAAGAAAAATAGAGTAGACCCATTAGGATTGCCAATGCAGTAGGACTGCTAATATCCAAATATTCCACAACTCAACCAGCAATGAATATCACTAAGGAAATCAGACGACATGATCTTAACATTATTACTGAACCCTGATGTGTTTAAAAACTCCATTAAAATGTTATCAAATGTCAGCCAGGCCACTACTAATAACTGAATTGTAATGTGTGTCTGAATAACATAAGTTGCGCTGTGTTGAACAGAGACAGAGATAGCTAGAGATGGTTAGAAAGGAAAAAGACCGAGGAAAATGTAAGGGGTGTGGCCTAATGTGCATTATGCATAGAGAGCAATTGCAACCCAGCCCAGCCCCAATCAATCCACGTTTTTTTGTCATACCACTCCTCTGCTGCTCCCTCTCTGCGCCCCCTTATTGTCGCCCCCCCCAACATAATCATTTCTTCCAAGTCCCCCAACACCCTGGAGTGGAGCATAGCAGTTCCCAGCCCATAATGTCACTCACAGAATAAGCATGACCTCATCCTCCCTGTGGCCCCTTCCCATTGGATGTTATCCAATCCTTCCAGGAAATGCTCCAGCAAATCAGGCGGCGGCCAAACCCCCTCCCCTTTCAACTCCTCAGGCAAACGCAAGCTCAGCAAACACTTGAGTTGGAGTCGGCGTTAACCCATACAGTGCCACGCTCAGCCATCCCTGCACGCCTTAAGAACAAAAGGAGTCTGTGCATTTTTATGTGGTGGGGAACAGTTTTGTTGAAACACTGGTAGTCCATTGGTTTATTCATTGGGGCATTGCAAGGGAGTATTCATTCCACCAAACAAAACATTTAGTTGCAAAATTGTTCTTTAAGTAAAAGGATACAGAACAAACCAGTAAAGGAATTAATTTGTCTAGAAGAAAGTGTTTCCCAAAACATTTAGAAATCGAAATGTTTTGTTTGGAGGAACCAAACCCCCCAGGTAACAGAGCTGCTTTTAGCATTTTGGAGGCTGGGGGGGTAATGAATAGTGTGGATGGAGGCAGTTTCCTTTGTGCTCACTAAGCCCTGTCTGACTGGCATTCAGCAAAGCTATCTATGCACATTCAGACTGTCTGGAGTAGACTGGAATGGACTGGATAAAGAGCATGGTCGTTAATTCTCCCATGTTCCATGACCACAGTCAAGACAATACATGATTGATAAGACTATCAGGGTTTAGTACATTATCAACTGGTATTCTGGTACTCTCCTAGTTAATTGTGACTGTTCAAAAGTGCCATAATGAAGACATGTTGAAAACTTTAGTTATTTAAAAATAGTGTTTCCACAGTAAATTTAACACTGTAAATAATAAAAGTAAGTGTACTTGAATATAGTTCAGCACACAGACATGTTGAGTAGCTGCTAAAACCCTTGAATAAAAGACGTATGTAGATAACACCCTGAAACCCTCTCATACTGCATGTGACAGTCCACACTTCAACCCTGTAGTCACTGTAACGTTTCAAGTCCAAAGTTAGAATACAGACCAAAAAGGAATAAATGCCACTGTTCAAACACTTGGAGTTAACTGTACTACCACTGCGTGTTGGTGATGTTTGCATTACCCAGCTAATGTTCTCAATGTTGAGGTATAGCTCAACACGAGATAATTGGTTGTTTCTTGTGTACTTGTTAGACGTACTGTAGTTGAGCATCCGTACATTGTAGCCTTATATTGCATCTGACTGGACTGATGATGCCTCCATCTGTCAACGAGGATCAGCGGAGTAGCGGCCTGTCACACAGCTCTTTTTCCATTCAACTTAAGGCCAAACTCAAGTCACACTATATTACTTCTGCTTCATGCATCACTCGTTGTTACTCCCTTGAGCAGATTTGTTTTTCTTAAAAAGAGACTAAGGCAAAATTTGACAATCAACAAAACAAACAGACAAAGTCGTACAAAAAGCAACAAAATAAAATGGAAGGAAACAAAACAGTGCAAAAGCTACAAGATGGAGATGGCAACATGGTGGCTGAACAGTTAAGGACTGTGTTCACATACTTGCTGGTCCATCAGCCATGTGTCTGGACACGAGTGGTAGCTGGTGCAGTAACACTGAGGACAGTGTTGTAACAGGTTTTGGTGTGTACAAGTGTTAGAAAAAGTGTTGACAGAGCTTAATAACTGTAAAAGTACAGCTCTTGCTATAGCTGTACTGTTTGACAGTTTTTATTTTAATGCTTTTAAATCACACACACAATTTGTGGTGGAGTCATGGAAGCTCAGTGATCAGAGCTATCTGTTAAACCAGTGGTAGATCTATACGTCTCCATTTTCTCTCAGATACATAGAACCACTTTGACTACCCAGTGCATGGTAAAGTGTCTTAAACAAAACAGGAACTCATGGCTTTATTTTGGTTGCCGTCAACGAATGCCTTGGTGATCAACCATTTTGTGATCAGTGAGCTAGTGGATCAGCCAAAAAGAAACCCAAGCACCGATTTCGAACTTCAAGGCTAATAAGGCAAAGCAGAACCAGATAAATAGAAAAGGAATGATGATGATTATGCTGAGGGGGAGGATATGAACTGGTAAAACGGTAGATGGAGGACGAAGGAGGAGACACAGGAGGAAAGAGCCCAGTGTCCTTCTCCTCACTCACTCACATCTGCCTTCCAAATCTCCACATCTGTCATCCATAGTCTTTCATTTGTAAAAAGCCCGTTCCTCCTGCCCCTTTACGAATGACAAAGCGTAAATACGGGTCAGGCACAGTGACCCAGGGACATGGAAAGAATTAAAATAAACAGTCAGGAAGACTTAATCCTTTCAGGAGGACAGGAGGTTTCATTTCTTTAGCTTCCCTGATGATAATATTTGTCGTCTGTCCATCAACCAGGTTAATGTCCACCCACAAAACTGCTGTAAGCCTGAGCTCCTGTCTTCTTCTGACCTTTCACTAATCCTCTCCTCACCTCTCCTGTTCTCTCCTCACTTCCCGTCTCCTCCCATCCCTCTCCTCCCACAACCATTTTAAACGGCACATCTGGGACTTCCTTATTTTGTCTATTGAGCATACCTCTGGCTAAAAGATGTTACAAACTAGCATACAGAAAAATGTTCAGCCCTTTCAGAATCAAGGGGGAAATATGATAATAGGATCCTTTCCTCTGAAACAATGAACAACTTCTTCTAAGATGGCTGTCAGTCAGTGAACACAGCAAAACTGGGCTACAGTGTTCTAATCCTTATGCTGGTTCTCTGAAGGCAATACAGGACATGACACACTGAGAACAGAGAAGTGACTGCCACTGTCACAGAGCTGAGGGCCTGGGAACCATGCAGGGATTGAGGATCAAAGTCAGACAAGAGGAGTTAGTGAGACAGGCAGAGTGAGGGAGAGTCAGGGCTCTGGCTGCCTGAATGCAATACGCTGCCATGTATACAAATGTGGACAAAGTACACCTATCCTCAGTGGCTGAGAATTGTTAAGTTAACAAACATACAGTAGAGCCAATTAGCAGGATCATTCTGGAATAAGCCTTCGGTAACATTTCTGTTAAAAAAAAGCAAGAAAAGCAGATATGAAAACAAGGTTTTAAAATAAGGAAGTGAAAACAGGCCTCATCTTTCACACATCCAAACCCCCACAGCAGTAAATATCTACGAGGTACAGTCAACAACATGCTACCTGCTTTCACTTCTCTATTAGCAAGTAAGTGCATCTATTTATGGCTGTAAAGAGCAAGTTTAGGACAAGCTATTTCAGAGCATATTAGAAGCTATAAGAGTAGAAGCAACAAACCAGAGGAAAGTAAAGGAACCACAACTTTAAAGCAATGATGACAGGTCAAGTATTGCAAAGAACCAAACGCACTACCACCCACAGATCTTCCCAGTCTTTACATATCCTTTAAACAAGGACTTACTTTCTGCCCTTGATGCGGTTCCTGTATCGCTGGTCCCTTTGCGCCATGTCTCCTTTCAGAGACAAGGCCTTGCTATGACAGTCAGGAAACAGGCTCATCTTAGCTGCAATGTACAGCGCAAACCAAGTAGAGAGGAAACCACCACCACACAGCAACACTGTCACAACCATGAATGCCTCTCCCTCTCTCTCTCTCTCTCTCTCTCTCTCTCTCTAATGCACACTGTCTTTTTCTAACCCTATGTATGTCTCGCTATCTCCCTGTGTCTGTTTAACTGTAAGGCTCTCTCTTTGTAACTCTCTCATTCTCTGTGTAACTCCCAAACCCTATCAACTTCAAATCAATTGAAAGGGCATCACTGGCATAGGAAACATTTTCTTTACATTGCCACATAAATTGGGAAATAACCAAGCTAAAAAAACTAGGTGAAACCAAAAATATAATAATTGAATCTAGCATTAAATGTTTCTCAAACATAAAAATTGAATGTTATTTTAATGACTATATGTTGTAAATAGTTACAAGTGAGAATGGCAAGGCAATTCAGAGCGATATGGGTCAGGTTCAATGTGGTGTGTCTTCCACTGTTGCCCTTTCCTCTGGCTCTGTGTCTCTCTGTCGCTGCAACTCTCTGTCGCTGCGTCTCTCTGTGTCTCTGTGTCTCACTGTTTCTCTGTGCTGCAGCTTCATTCTAGGGAATCATAAAAAAAGCCATTTCCTGTCCCCTGCCCTTTCTCTCCCAGCTTCCTTTGGGAGTGGTAGTGAAATGGTGACATCAGTGCCCTTCCCCCTACCTCTCATCTCTTGCTCATCCTGTCTGGCCTCTCCTCATCTCTCTGTATGCCAGCTGGCTCCTCATGCAGCTACAACTGGCAGCTAACAGTCTGCCACAATGGGGCCCCACCTTCCCGGCCAGTTCTCCTCAACACAGCGTTCCCATGTCGCAGACACAGGGGCCCCACCTTCCCGGCCAGT
>JACXGJ010015260.1:0-13745 GCA_016801105.1 Esox niger | reverse complement strand
AGTATAGCAGGAAGACACTGGAACACAGACTGGGGGGGTAGTACAGCAGGAAGACACTGGAACACAGACTGGGGGGGGTAGTATAGCAGGAAGACACTGGAACACAGACTGGGGTGTGTGCAGCATTAGCACACAGTCATTGGCAGAAACTATACATTAAAATTTGATCAGAGTAGATGTTCACCAAATACTAAATGGTTTATTCATTGGAAAAGTCCCATTTTACTTTCTTTTTTTTTTACCGCATTGTATTTCGAAATTGTCCTTTGTGATTGTCTGGTTTTGAATAACTGACTGCTAAATGTTACTTGGCATAACTACAACAATCCGTGGTGGCAGGGGCATTTAAAGTCTGTACTGAACTGTAATTCACTTGATTGGTGACACTAACCGTATTGTTATTCTCCAGAAATCTGAAACTGTTAACAAATACTTTTGGCATCATTGGTAAACAATGAAACCAATATGTTGACACCCAAATACCTCAAACAGGGAATCTACATTATAACCCCACAGTAGAGAGCCAGAGGCAGGAGAATGTCCTGTGTCCTGACAATAAGGGATATATTGGATATTTCATCAACCTGATCCCTACAGAACGTCATCACAGTGTGAAAAACACTGACAAACAACATCCCCAGATAAGAAAGAAACAATAGGTTCAGAATGGTTCCGGAATTATTCCAGAAGATTCCAGAGTTTTCCAAGTTCTATCTCAGCTCTCTCTTCTGCCTGACAAAATCCCTGTCATCACTGCAGGAAAGCTCTTCTAGGGGAAACGTCACTTTAGAGTCCTCTGGCCTCATCCGCAGTCAGTGGATTTACCCCCCCCCTCCCTCCCCCGACAACAAACACACGCACACCCTGGTTCACATGATGACTTTTTTATTTGGGTTTCACATTTTTTACCTCTTTCTCTGGTACGCTTTGCTTAACTGCTGTACCCTGCAGTACATTATAGTAGTTCTACCTCTCCCTCCTCTCTCCCTCTGTAACCCCCCCCCCATTGGATTGATGCTTATTCAGTTCCTTCCACAACCTCCTGCCATGCGTCCCTAGTCACACCCTATTCACATCTCTCTGGCCCACAGTAGGGGTCCATCTAGGGCATAGGCAGCCACTTGAACCACATGTGTAACGTGCATGTGGGGACGGAGTGTATTGTTTTCGGTGTGTAGTTGTGTGTGTGTTTTGATGTACATGTGTCTTGCGTGGAATAGGCTGGGGGAGCAGCCACACAGAGAACAGAAGAGAAATCGCACAGAGAGAAACATGGCCGCCGTACAACTCTGGCTATAGGAAGGGCCCAACGCCTGACAGACACACAAACAGTTCAACTAAAAGCTCATTCACAGACTTCCAAAAGGATGAACTGGTCTGACATTCAGCATGTACTGGAGATAAATACTCCAGTATTCAAAACCACGGAGTCACTGTGATTACACTGCTAATTGAAAGTAACCCTGGAGACACTGCAATAACATTGCTTTATGAAAGTCACCATGGAGACACTGCAATAACACTGCTTTATGAAAGTCACCATGGCGACACTGCAATAACGCTGCTTTATGAATATGACCCTGGAAACACTGTAATAACACCGCTTTATGACAGTAACCATGGAGACACTGTAATAACACTGCTTTATGAAAGCCACCATTGAGACACTGTAATAACACTGCTTTTTGAAAGTAACCCTGGAGAAACTGTACTAATACTGCTTTATGAAAGTCACCATGGGGACACTTCAATAACACTGCTTTATGAAAGTCACTATGGAGACACTGTACTAACACTGCTTTATAAAAGTAACCCTGGTGACACTGTACTAACACTCCTTTATGAAAGCCATCCCGGAGTGACTATAGTATTACTGCATGCAACCAAAACCTCTGACAACACAGCTGAATCCTGAGGTTCTGAAACCAATCCCCAATGCACTATGGGTGATCTAGCACCCTAGACTGCCCTTGCACACACTCCCGGCATGTGTGTGTGTGTGTGTGTTCAAACAAAGCAGTATTTCATCTGTAGGACTCATTATCACAGGAGTTCCAGTTCCACTGATCTTGTCGTCAAGCCTGATACATAAACCATCTCAAGTGACCAGAGAATTACTGAAGTCCGCAATCATTTCCCATGGAGCTTTCTTTCCATTAATTTCAAAGCAAGCTACCAAGTACAGTCTTTCTGGGAGTGGCGTTTTTGACATTTTCTAATGTACTTACCTTGTATGTAATGGTTTGGAATTGTATGGCAATGTTAAACCTCAAGACGTAGCCATTAATTTCATTTAAAACAAATGAGAGTAAACTGCTGCAACACCAAAAGTGCAATGCTCCACCCACAAGCTAGCTAGCCACTTTAGCTATCATTACTCCATCACTACGAATGCCTTCAGATAAAACACAGCTGCCTCATCTGCTCTGAGTATGTGCACTATGAAGCCAGCCTGATCAGATGCCAGTGTTCAGATGGAGTCAAAAAGTTAGGAAAAGCAAGAAATTAGAGGGCACATTATAGGTCACGATCAGCCGAGCGTCAGGTGAAAGGTAAAGGTAATGACAGCTGAGAGGTTGAAGGTCGGCGGGTATTGTGTGAAAGGATATGGGCTGGACACGACACTTATGCACCAGCTTCTTGGGATCGTGGTCTGGCTGAGACAGAAGAAGACGACCGGGGCCAGCTCAGGATACGGAACGATCAGCGTACTGACACCACCATCATCCTCATCACCATCACACTCATCTTCTTTCAAAACTCGTTCTTCCTTGATCGATCCCTCCCTCCTTCGCTCCTTCCGCCACTGTTCCTCCCCCTCCTCTATCTCGGGGGAGGGGCCACGGTGGGGGAGGGGCATCTCGTCGCCAGTGCAGACAGAGATGGCCACGCCCCCCTCTGCTCCGGGACCCTCCTCCTCAGTTGTCATGGCAGCTGGGCCGTCTGGACGAGAGAGGGGGAAAGAGAGAGAGATTTTTATTATTTACAGTAATTATTTTTTGTTGTTTTTTTGTTCCACTTGTTTTGGCAAAGCAAACATATTTCCCCTGCCAACAAAGCCCCTTTGAATTTAATTTGCACAGAGAAACATAGAGAGCGTGTGAGTATAGGAGAGTGCTGGAGAGGAAAATGAGACAGAGAAAGAGGCAAGGGTACAAAGTATGAAGAGTGTGGTTAGAGGAGGGGATCGATGTGTCCTCAGCAGTGAAAAACATGATTTCACATGGTAAGCAAATACGTCACATATTGATTTCCAATGAGGTGGACACATGCAGAAAGGTTTATAATGTCACTGCATAACTACGGACTGACACAGGCTTAGTGAGCTGTAGGGAGGTTATGACAGGAATGAATTAAATCTCACACACACACACACACACACACACACCTGTCTATGAGTGTGTGTTTGTGTGGACGTGCGTGCGTGCCTGAGAACTGCTACAGACTTCACCTTATATACCAGACCTCTATAGACTACGACCTAGACAATTAATCTATATACAGCACTGGAATACACTAAGAGACCACTGTACCTTTTTCTTCCTTTTCCAAAACAGTTGGAAAGGAAGGTTTTCAGTGAGGAACACAAGGGTAAAAAGAAAAAGGTGCAGAGATGTAGACAACACCATATGTACTAAACCTCTGAGGACTAAACCCTGTACACTGAATCTCTATATCTTAAACCCTGTTCACTGAACCCCTAAAAACTAAACCCTGTTCACTGAACCCCTAAAGACTAAACCCTGTACACTGAACCCCTAAAGACTAAACCCTGGACACTGAATCTGTATATACTAAACCCTGTCCACTGCACCTCTATTGACTAAAGACTCAACAGACTATGCCCTAGGAACTAAATCTCTGCATACTACACCCTATAAACTAAGTATCTACAGACTATACCCTATAAACTAAATCTCTACAGACTACAACCAATTAACTAAATCTCTACAGACTACACCCTGTAAATGAAATCTCTACAAATTACACCCTATAAACTAAATCTCTATAGACTACACCCTATAAACTAAATCTCTACAGACAACATCCCATAAACTAAATCTCTACAAACTACACCCTATAAACTAAATCTCTATAGACTACACCCCATACACTATGGGAATGTATTATTAGTACTGGACTAGGCTTTCCCAGTGTATGGAAGAGCGCCCTTAAATGTATCCAGTCTACCGTAAACCCTGGACTAGGTAGAAGCTGTTGGCATGTGACTGTAGAACCTGTTGGCATGTCACTGTAGAACCTGTTGGCATGTGACTGTAGAACCTGTTGGCATGTGACTGTAGAACCTGTTGGCATGTGACTGTAGAACCTGTTGGCATGTGACTGTAGAACCTGTTGGCATGTGACTGTAGAACCTGTTGGCATGTAACTGTAGAACCTGTTGGCATGTGACTGTAGAAGCTGTTGGCATGTGACTGTAGAACCTGTTGGCATGTGAATGTAGAAGCTGTTGGCATGTGACTGTAGAACCTGTTGGCATGTGACTGTGGATCTATACACTGATGGTCACCACTGTAAGCAGGGTCAGAGATGGAAAACAACCGTTGCCATGCACACTAAACACACGTAAACAAGCACTCATGCAAAGACAAACACATAAACACACAAACACACACTCATGCCACATCTGCTATTTCCCCGTCATTTGAATTATTCATGAGGAAAGCAGCAGATTTAAAGACATCTTTACGATTAATTGAAAATGAGCACAAATTCAGCAGGACTCAGAGGGTAATGAAATTGAGAAACGTGTATGTGTGTATCTGTGTGTTTGGGAGGGGGGTTGACCTGTAAACACACGCTTCCTTTGTGTTTAAGTGATGTCTATCCGTCCCCGTTGTGTATATTAACATAACATTTACTTTGCATACTGACCTCAAGGCTTCCATTTGTATGGTTTGGACTAATGAGGTGTCGTACAGCTACTAATTTAGCCAGGCTAACAACCAAGTATGGGTCAAGATTCAGCCCTGGCTGACCACTGAGCCCCACAGTCAGCCATAATGGAGTTTCCATGCAGCTTTCATGACACTGCAGAGGCAGAACTCACTGCTGTCTGCTGGTTGTCTCCTAATTAGGCACTAGCGGCAATTAGCCAAGCGTCGCCTAGCGTCCTCATCTTCCTAGCTTGCTAACCGCTAACGCTAGCTCCTTTCATCATCATCCACATTGGTACCTGTCTATCTAATTGTAACGGTAAGCATGTTTGGCACTAACATCAAGCACTGACGTTAGCGCCCATCGTCATCTACACAGATCCGTATGTAGGCGCTAGCAAATAATGCTAAAGCTGGCATGGGGTTAGCCTAGCTTCCCATGTTATGATGTGACAGGTAGGCTCATTAGCGGTTAGTGGACTGTGGCTGGGGTTTAATGGTCCCTGAGTTTTATTAGTTATGATGAGGAGTTAACGCATTCATTTTTAACTTAAAATCACCGAAATCTCAGACTACACATAAACCGAAATCTCAGACTACACCCTATAAACTAAATCTCTACAGACTACACCCTATAAACTAAATCTCTACAGACTATAGTTTCTATATTGCCATAACTCCAGTCCTGGGGTCTGGGGTCAGACTGAACTCTGCCCAGGCACAGTGTGTCATCTGAGCAATGCTCCCTCTGATTTCTCTGGTGCCCTGTTGAATCGAAGGACCACAACTGCCCTGTCAGCAAAAACTCTCAGCTCTATCTTTCCCCACTGATTCTGCCAATTAAACCGTAATAAATAAATAAATGAAAACAGTTGTTTTACAATCCTTGCAGGGCTCCACACTAAGATGTGGAGTGTAACCTGTACAGACACACAGAGACAGAGCAAAGCGGCGCAGTAGGCATAAAAGTGCTTTACGTCCATTCATTTCCTACATACAGTCTGTGGAGATTTCTGACTGTGAAAACTGATTCCCTGTAACTGATCTTCCAGTGCATCAGCGGAATAATTGGGATCCACTAGTAACCCTTTCACCACATCCCATCACCTCATACACCGAAAACCGACTCCCCAAAACGGATCGTAGTGGATCTCAATGGGGTCATTAACCTCACCGCCTCCCCGAAATGATGATCCAATATATGAATATGAAAATGATTCCCGGAAAAAGGACGGTGTCATAGAAAGGGATCTGGTTCAGATGTCATATCAAATTATTGTCGTCTTATTCTCGAGTTTCACCGAGCGTGAAGCTAAGCTGTCCAGCTGGTGAGGATGTGGAATGACAATAAGGACATCATCCATATTCAGCTATCAAATGGTACTGACTGAAATGATAATATGATAGGAAAATGTGGCTGTATGTGGAGAAGTGTGCATCTCCCGCTTCATCCTGCTCTCTCTGTCTGGGAAAACACTTTCTAACACACACACACAGACAAACCTTAACACACCCACACACACACACACACACACACACAACACATTAAAGTCCCTATGCTTTAAACATGTTAAAGTCCACATTCTGAAATATTCGACAGACAAAACGCATACGCTTGGCTCAGCTTTCTAATTAAAAAATCCCCCAATCATGGCTTAAAACCTTAAATTGGTGATCCACCCCAGAGGAACACGAAAGGTCACCCCAGAGGTCATGAAATCCTTACTGTGTTCATGTAGGTGCAGAACTTCTAACGGCATTCATTGGTAAATTATTGTTTCTTACTGTAATTTCCCTGCCAACTGTGAAATTGTAAAAACGTGTAGTAACACATCATAGCTACTAAATACTTGAAATAAAACAATAACCGTCATTCTAGATGGCGAAAATCCCGCAAGTAGATGATCACTCCTGTCTGGAACATATCCATCTGTATTGTCATAAAAACTTATACTGTCTCCTAAAAGGCACACTTCACCAACAGAAAAACCTTCCCTTTTCCTTCGGCACACCATGAAGAAAAGCATTGTGTGCGTTTTTCACAATATCCCTGCTTAAGTGCTGCCATCTCAGCAACTTTTCTACAAAGAATTAGGCTGCTTTTTCAAACCGTTCGAGCCTGTTTATTGTCGCCATTTAGCTGGAAATAGAAGCTGAATTTTGGTTACTTCGCCACAATTTTACCTTTACGCTTCATCTTGACATGGCTTCTGGATAAACATAGATGTTTGCTGCAGTGCGTTTTTTTGAAGGGATTCGACAACTCTTTTCAACACATTGTCTGCTAACTTATTATGAAACTATGAAATTCAGATATTTGTCCTAACATGTGTAATGTTATTTAATTAGTTAACATGTCATATGATATGTATGTGGTTTTGGGTGATATATATCTTAAATATACTTATATTTTAATACCCCTTTAAATGTATCTCTCTTGTCATCTTTCCATACTCAAATATATTCATAATGAGCAATTTATAACAGACTTATGACAGCAATAGGACAGTATCCTTTCAGCATTATGACAGCATTATGAAATGGTAATGACAGCAATATGACTGTATTATGACTGTATTATGTAAACAGAATTGCTAAATCATTGCGAAAAGCTTTTTGTCCGTGTTCTCACAGGGTCATGATGTCATTACAATACTGCATTTTGTCAGCAGTGTGAGTGTTATGACATCACGGGGACAGTGTTATGATTGCATTATAATGTTATCGGGCCAGCGTAAGACCAGGGTTATGACATCATCACAATGCGCTTGTGACAAACGTATGACACAGTCGTGACAGGGTACAGGCCAAAGTGGTTAAACACTGAATGTCAGATACACACACACACACACACACACACACAACGCATTGCTGTTTAGCCTAAGCTAACACACACACAACACATTGCTGGTTAGCCTAAGTTAACACACACACAACGCATTGCTGGTTAGCCTAAGCTAACACACACACAACGCATTGCTGTTTAGCCTAAGCTAACACACACACAACGCATTGCTGGTTAGCCTAAGCTAACACACACACCACGCATTGCTGGTTAGCCTAAACGTCTGGGTCAAGGATGCCTTAGCTATAAGTCCGTCTGTTGCAATGCGTCCGTGCCATGTAGCAAGAATCCATCAACAGGCCTTATCCTCCATTTACTGGGGGAGGTTTATCACAAGTCAAGTTGTTGTCAAATCTTGGCCATAAACGCCAGAGGCTGTTCTCATATCTACCACTGCATTTAGAGGCAGCCAGAAGGGAACTCACATTACTGCAGTTCTATGGAAGGAAGGGCCAAAACAAGTAAGTGCCTGCTGCCAACTGCTTCTTTAAGACATTAGGTTGAAAAGCTGGAGACATCGGTTCATTTCCCCCCCAGTATCTGTATGAATATAAAAAACCCTCCTTGTCTGTGAGAAAAATCTTAAATGATAATGCGCTACCATTATAAGACAACGATGGTTCTTAAATAATACTGACATGAATAACAGATTCACCAGGGAAAACACACAGCACAACACATTGCATTGATCATGAAATTGACTTGTCCTAAAGGGAGTACAGAGACAGTGAAAGAGAGAGGCGAGAGTAAGAGAGAAAGAAAGGCGTATTTAGTCTCAATAAGAATCTAAGTTGTATTTATTAAAGTGTTAGATGCACTTATTTGACCCCATTGAATCATGACTTGAACCTTAAGGATGCAGAATAAATTAAGTGTTTTTCTCTCTGTCCCTCTTTGTCTATCTGAGCACCTAACTAACATAACCTTCACAGATGATCCGAACCCTAACCTTCAAAGATGATTCTAACCCTAACCTTCACAGATTATCCTAACCCAAACCTTCACAGATGATCCAAACCCTAACCTTCGCAGATGATCCGAACCCTAACCTTCGCAGATGATCCAAACCCTAACCCTAACCTTCACAGATGATCCAAACCCTAACCTTCGCAGATGACCCGAACCCTAACCTTCACTGATGATCCTAACCCAAACCTTCACAGATGATCCGAACCCTAACCCTAACCTTCACAGATGATCCTAACCCTAACCTTCACAGATGATCCTAACCTTAACCTCTTATTCGTATTCTTACCCACATTCGAACCCCAACCCCTACGTCTGGAATAAAGCTTCCGTGGTTCCAGGCTTTGCTTACATTAAATCAGGGATTTTAGTTCTCCCACATAATAAATAAAAGTACACAAACCTCACACACACACACACACACCCACACACACATACACACTGATCTATATGCTTTTTATACTCTCTCTTTCTCTCTACTCCAGGTCTCTTACCCCCTCTTACTTTCTCTGCTCTCCCACTACTACACATTAATGATTCAGTATGAACCCTTCACAAACAAGGGTTATTAGGGACTGATATAGTATAAACTCTTCATGACCAGGGTGAGACAACCATTTGACTTGTGTTAAAGCAATAATTCTCCAGCTACATTACGCAACGGTAGATGAAACCATTCAGAAACCTTTTGCCTCGGAAAAATATATCACCCTTTAAGTAGCTTTAATCCACGGGGATGGGAGACATGGCACAAACTTTTCATTCGGATTTTCAATATCCAGCCTTGGAAATTAATCCCTGTATTCACATCCGACGTCTTCCTGCGGCTCTGTTTCACTTTGAGATTATCATGACTCTGACACAGTGAGGGCGGCCATCTTGAATTTCCCTTTTGAAAGCCCGAGGCCTCCGGGTGAGGAGAGGCAACGCTGTCTGTGCCGTGTAATAAGTAACGCTAAGCGGATTTAAGAGAAGTTAGGGTCTCTAACCGGGACTAAATCTCATTCCACCACGGCTGGAACACCAATGGCACATTAACAGGCTTCGTATAGTCAGTGTAGCGCACTACTTTAACCAGGGCCTGTAACACAAATTAGTGTAGAATATAGGGAACAGAACACCATTCAGGGCGTAGACATTGTCTCTCAATCTCTGTCTTGATTTCTCAATATATCACTCTGTAAATCTCTCTGTAACAGTCTCTCATTCTATATCTGTCCCTCTCTCCATTTCTCTCTTTTTCTCCTTCTGCCTCCCTCTCCCTCTCTCGCTCTGTATCTTGGCTGGAGGAAACCGGCCCAAGCACTGTGAAGCGAGGCGGGTGGCGTAAAACCGCAGCTTTTTCTCATGAGACCCAGAGAGTTTGACTGGGTCACGTACCCAGATTTAAACCAGCTACGCGGACGGAGAACACGTTCTTATTTACAGCGTAGAACCGGGGATTAAGCCCCGCCTAGGTCTCGGACCTTCATGCTGAAGTTCTGAAGCCAGGTTAGATGCTCAGGTCCATGACAGAGGTGGCGTGAAGGCCTGGATCGCCTAGGTGGGGAGGGAGGACATTCCACCACCCACTGATCCCTTTAAGAGCTGCCTGGTCAGCTGCCCTGCCAGGGACGGTTCCTGGCGGCAGGTTGAAAGGCCGTAGCAGCTGACAGGGATGGGGGAGGTGGACAACACCTCAGGAGCTGGCGCCGCGGTCAGGTCTCGCATCGCTAAGCCTGCTGGGTAAGGGCCTCCACTGTGTCAAAGGAAAAAAAAACTCCAGGAGGTTAAAAGGCCCCAGTGGCATTGTGTTCTGGGGTCACAGAGGGAATCGTTGGGTAAAGGTGGGGGGGGGGCGCTCTATGAACTGACAGCTCCTTAAAGGTCATGGGCCCCCCAGTGGAGAGTTCTACAAGGAGCCTCGGCCCCCAGTAGCTGGTTGGTTCAGGCTGATGACAGTCCGTCGTGTGTTTTGTGTAGGTGCCAGGTCGCGACCGTTCATTCGTTTTTCGGTTTTAAGCAACCTATCAACAGTACGTGTCATGGCGTTGTGACTGTCAGGGTTAATTAAGGGTTAACTCTTCATTCCCTCTCTCCATCTCCCTCTCTCTCTCTGTCCGCTTTCTTCTTGCACTGGGCCTCCTGTCAGATCCCTCTACCCCTCCCTGTCACCTTCCACATCAGTGGCGGAGACACATTCTGCGTTTTTTAATATCCACTGTACTAGCAATCCAGGCTCTCAGAGCGAAGCAACAACCCTGTTGGAACAAAACAACACGGCAAGCCCACCCCTCCGCACAAACCACTAACAGCAGTGACGTGAAACAATTTTTTCTTCTTCTCCTGGTGGAAGAGTTGAGGGAACATCGAATGCTTCCTTTCTGGGTTTTGTGACACATTAATAACTGACGAAGGTCACGAATCCTCAAAAAGCACACCGTTCAGACATTTTGTGCGGCCTAAGGGAATCCAGCGCTCACTGGATAAAAAGTAAGCCGAAAAATAAAGGGAATTGAAAGTCCACATTGCACCACGTTGCCTAATTTAGAGTATCCAATTAGATTAATGTATTTATTTACAGTATCCCATTAGATGAATATATTTATTTAAAGTATCCAATTAGACTCATGCTTTTATTAAGAGTGTCTCATTAGATTTACAGAACAAGCACACACGAAAAACACAAAATACACACTAAAAACATAACATACAAACTAAAAACACAAAATACACATAATCCTAATTGCAATTCTAACCGGAATCAGCCACGCTGAACGAAGCGTAACCCCAACCCTAAACCAAACGCCTGATGTTGTTTTACCGCATAAGTTTGCCTGAGAACACATTTGAACTTACAGAAAGGGCCTAGGGACCTTTACCAGATCTTTGATGACCATAGAATGTCAGGACAAAAGATGGCGACCACATTTGGTCTAAAGATCACACACACACACAGACACACACAGACACACACTTGACTCATGTACACTGTTCCCTTAACTGTATCCAGCTCCACCTCTGTCAGAACACAGAAGCCCCTCCCATTTCAGTCTCCCCACCACAGGTGTAACCTCCCAGGCCTGTCTCTTCCATGTGAAAGGTGTCCTTTTATTAGGTTTAGTTGAATATTGGCCGCATCACTGCCACAGTAAAAGCCTGTAACCTTCCTCGTGGAAGAACAAAAGCGTCTGGTGTAGCGAGGACGAACTCCTTGATATCATGGACTCACACGCGTACAGACCGTGTTTACTGCTCCCATTCACAGTTTTCATTCACAGGCTTATCACACACACACACACACACACACACACACACACACACAAACTCTCTCTGTTGTGGGCTATCATTGAACCAGGCCAATGTGGCAGGGCGGGAGGGCCTGATTCAATTAGACTGACATTATGCAGCACTTAACACTGCCTCCGTTCTGTCACACCGGTCGAACGGTCTAGAGAGATGCAACACAGAGACAGGAGGAACGTCTGGGTGGAGGGAGACAGGATGAGGTGTCTCAGAGAGAGGAGAGGAAAGGAGGGATGAAACTCTGTTGGGAGTGGAGAGGGGCCAGCTGGCGTTTAGATGCGAGGAACACGAACGGGATCCTTTGAAACGTGTTGTTAGGCTTTAGGATGAAATCTAGGAACCTGTTAGCCTTTCGCCTATTTAATGAATGAGAAAATGAGAGGGAAACAAAGGGAGGGAGAGAAAGTGAGAGAGACTGAGAGAGAGATAGGGGAGTCAAAGGTCTTTCATTGTGATACCTCCACTAAATTTTAGCGTATCCTAAAATATTGTGTTTCGCCAACAGCATTTGAATCTCTCGAGGAAGGCTTGAGAGGCATCTGTCCAACATATATTCGAAAAGGTGTTTTCGACAGATTTGGTTTCCGCGTACGTTTGGCCCGCCTCCGTTATCAAAAGCCTCTGCAGTCGTTCTCCACGCGCCAGACGGAGATGAAACAGGCTTACGTCCAGAAGCCTCACATACTGTGTCGGAGAATGACAGGTACAAAGACAATCACTCCTCGGTCCTCAATGTGACCAATCCCGAAGAGATGAATGGAGGGAAGTGGGCGAAGACCGAGGAACATAGAGACAGAATGAGATAACGCAGAAACAGGTTAGGGGAGAAAGAAGGCGGGGAGAGAAAGGTAGAGCAGGTACAGAGAGAGGATTAATGATCTACACATGAAAACACCTTTTATTAGCCACAAACACACACAGCTAAAATCACTCCATGTCAGAATGAAGATCGGGTTGGTTGAGCTTGGGGTTTCTAGCATTGTTTTCCTGGATTTTCACACTTTCAATCCATGGATTTGTCACGGGATGGAAAGGGCACCACCACTCCTGAAGCTCGGTCTCTATCTCTCTAATCCCATTATCCTCGTATCCGGCTTTCTGTTCTCTGGTCGAGTCTTGTCGCATTAGCCCCGTAGCATCTCTGGCTCAAGATGCCATCGTGTTTTCAGGCAAACAGTGTGTTTCAAATCTTTCTGGGTCATGAGACACTAAAGGGTCATGAGCTCTTTATAGACCTGTAAACCCCTGTGTAACCCCTATGTGACCCCTATGTGACCCCTATGTGAACCCTATGTGTATAGATGTTGGTGACGGTAGGTCTGATGAGGGAGCAGTATCTGGTCAGCCTACGGGGAGGAGTTAAACAGACTGTCATCGTGGCACCGGGACAACAACCTCTCCCTGAGCGTTAGCAAAAGAAAGGCGATAACTATTGACTTTAGGAAGCCGAAGAGCGTGTTCGTTCAGTTTAGGACTTGTCACGGATCATCAACACCGCCAACACAGGCTCTTTTCTAAGGCCGCTAATAAGATCTGTATCGCCACCCTGGACCCGGTCCAGATGGTATCGGTTCACCATCCACGGCGTACCAGCTAGGGGCTTCAGAGCCGGGCACGGATCAACGTGACAGAAAGGTCCCACAGCATGTAGTTAAGACCGACCAGAACATTCTCACGTCACACAAAGGCCATCAGGAGAGTCAACGACCACACACTCACACACACACACACACACACACACACACACACAC
>JACXGJ010015259.1:0-13774 GCA_016801105.1 Esox niger | reverse complement strand
ACACACACACACACACACACACACACACACACACACACACACACACACACACACACACAGGAGAACATTACAAACCTTGAGGGAATGCAAAGTCAAACATGTACGTGTAATGGTTTGGTTCCTGGGGTTCAGGTTAAATGCACAGAAAACACACAGGGGAAGGAGGGGACAGTTTCAACAAGGTAACCTGGGCGGTTGGATGCGGATCAAGACCATCCAGCCGTTGGGTTGTAATCAACCCCGGACAGATCATCAGCCTAGGGGGCAGGAGCTGCCAGGCTGCACCTCCTCGATACACTGCAAGACCACTGCAACAAGACCACTGCAACAAGTCATACATAGAACCAGTTCACGTACAAACATACTGGCAGTTATGTATACAGTGTCAAGATGTGACCAGATGTGATTCCACCTGTGTCTCTCTTTCTTTCTCTCTCCCTTCCATCCACTCTCTCTTACTCACAGATACAAAACACAGACTCAAACAAAAAAAAACACACTTAGTTATGAAGAAGACAGTATTTGTGATCAAATTAAAAGTTCCCTGGCCTCCTCATTTACAGGCAACATTGATATTCTGACAATCTGTTTAAGAAAGTTGAAATGAAAGCAGTTAGTTATGTAAATGAAATACAGGGAAAAACCCAAAACCTTTAAGCCATCCAGGAAGGACTGGGTTGAGAAAACCTTTCAGGAAGTAATGTGTTAGAAGTCCTATTTATACCTGCAGCTGGCAGCTGACAGGGACTGGTAGTATGTTGATGGCTTCTCATGTTATCTTGACAAAGTGGAGAAAACTGACTGTGTAAAGGCAGATGGTAAACACTAGTTATCCAGGAAAGGACCAGAAAACAGACTGTGTAAAGGCAGATGGTAAACACTGGTTAACCAGGGAAGGACCAGAAAACAGGCTGTTTAAAGGCAGATGGTAAACACTGGTTAACAAGGGAAGGACCAGAAAACAGACTGTGTAAAGGCAGATGGTAAACACTGGTTAACCAGGGAAGGACCAGAAAACAAACTGTGTGAAGGCAGATGGTAAACACTGGGTAACCAGGGAAGGATCAGAAAACAGACTGTGTAAAGGCAGATGGTAAACACTGGTTAACCAGGGAAGGACCAGAAAACTTACTGTGTGAAGGCAGATGGTAAACACTGGTTAACCAGGGAAGGACCAGAAAACAGACTGTGTGAAGGCAGATGATAAACACTGGTTAACCAGGGAAGGACCAGAAAACTTACTGTGTGAAGGCAGATGGTAAACACTGGTTAACCAGGGAAGGACCAGAAAACAGACTGTGTGAAGGCAGATGGTAAATACTGGGTAAGCATAGAGGGACCAGTGATAAAGTTTAAATTGGTTCCTCAATTGATGGCCTGATAGTGAAATCCGGGGAGGAATGGGAGTTTTGGGCTAATTTGAGGCCATGTAGTTTCTATGCTCATGATCAAGACAGACAGGCACTTGTATATTTTCAGGTATCTTGCCAGAAAGGCTGCTATGGTATCACAACAAACAGGGAAAATGCCAACAACAAAGTAATGAGAGCAGTCAAGGAAGCAGAGCTAACAGGAGAGACACATACCGATCTCTCAGAGCTGACATTTAATATAGTTCAACGACAGCAGAGAAGACGGTGGCATGGTTGGAATGTTGAGCGAAAATACACGAGAGCAACTCTGGAGCAACTCATCCAGTGGATGCAGATAGATCAGATAGGACTCATCCAGTGGATGCAGATAGACCAGATAGGACTCATCCAGTGGATGCAGAGAGACCAGATTGGATCGCTTTTGTGGATGTCAACAGACCAGATTTGGACCCCTACCAGTAGATAGATCTGCTGAGACCTTATCCAAGTTCCAAATGGTTATGATACCTGGTGGTTGTAGAAAATCTGACATGCTGGGTAGAATGTTTTGCATTCAGGAAAGCAGATGCTAAATTAAATTGTAAAGACTTTGATGGTCAGTTTTATCTATCCCGATGTAATGGAAGAGACAGATGAGTGTAACCATGTTGTTAGGGGGAGTTAACAAAGGGTGGTTGAAGATGAGTTAACAAAGGGTTGTCACAGATGAGTTAACAAAGGGTTGTCACAGATGAGTTAACAAAGGGTTGTCACAGATGAGTTAACAAAGGGTTGTCACAGATGAGTTAACAAAGGGTTGTCACAGATGAGTTAACAAAGGGTTGTCACAGATGAGTTAACAAAGGGTTGTCACAGATGAGTTAACAAAGGGTTGTCACAGATGAGTTCACAAAGGGTTGTCAGAGATGAGTTAACTCAATGTTGTACAACTTGCACACACATAACAGGTGAATAAACATGCTAATAACACCTATAAACACTTATTATTACACACTTTTACATCGCTTGTATTAGTCTGCACTAATTGATGGAATACATTCAAGATGATTCAGTAGTAGATGGAGAAAGAGAGTAAAGGACAGTTTTTGCGGAAACATTTGTGGACTGGATTTGAACAACACTCCACAGCAGGAAAGGGGCGCTTGAGACGACAGCCTGGAACTCCTCCCAGTGGAGGAGCAATATGAATTATGGCCAGGAGAGGGCAGTATGATATATGGCCAGGAGAGGGCAATATGAATTATGGCCAGGAGAGGGCAACATGAATAATGGCCAAGAGAGGGCAGTATGAACTATGACCAGGAGAGGGCAGTATGATATATGATCAAAAGAGAGCAATATGAATTATGGCTAGGAGAGGGCAGTATGAATTATGGCCAGGAGAGGGCATTATGAATTATGGCCAGGAGAGGGCAGTATGAATTATGGCCAGGAGAGGGCAGTATGAATTATGGCCAGGAGAGGGCATTATGAATTATGGCCAGGAGAGGGCAGTATGAATTATGGCCAGCAGAGTGCATTATGAATTATGGCCAGGAGAGGGCAGTATGAATTATGGCCAGGAGAGGGCAGTATGAATTGTGGCCAGGAGAGTGGATTTTGAATCATGGCCAACAGAGAGCAATACAAATCATGGCCAGGAGAGGACAATATTCTTTCTATGCCTGTGAATCTGACATTTGCTGGTTTGTAATATTTTCCTATTGCGTAGTCCATGTTGCCCGTTAGATAACGATAGAAAGGCCTGGAAGGATGTAGGCTTATTGTCTTCATCTTCATTTCTTATCCATTCTCGGGTCGCGGGGGCAGCAGCTCCAGCAAGGGACCCCAAAATGTCCCTTTCCCGAGTTACATATGCCAGCTCTGACTGGAGATCTCGAGGCGTTCCCAGCCCAGGGTCGAAATATAATTTCTCCACCTAGTCCTGGGCCTACCCTGAGGTCTCCTCCCAGATGGATGTGCCAGGAACACCTCCCTAGCGAGATGTCCTGGGGCATCCTTACCAGATGCCCAAACCACCTCAACTGGCTCCTTTCAATGCAAAGGAGCAGCAACAGACATTCTAGGGCCTGGTCTCATATTTACAGACATTCTAGGGCCTGGTTTCATATTTACAGACATTCTAGGGCCTGGTCTCATATTTACAGACATTCTAGAGCCTGGTCTCCTTCTATTAACAAACAGTCAAGGGCCTGGTCTCCTTCTATTAACAAACAGTCAAGGGCCTGGTCTCCTTCTATTAACAGACAGTCAAGGGCCTGGTCCCCTTCTATTAACAGACAGTCTAGGGCCTGATCTCCTATTAACTGACAGTCAAGGGCCTGGTCCCCTTCTATTAACAGACAGTCTAGGGCCTGGTCTCCTATTAACAGACAATCAAGGGCCTGGTCCCCTTCTATTAACAGACAGTCTAGGGCCTGGTCTCCTATTAACTGACAGTCAAGGGCCTGGTCCCCTTCTATTAACAGACAGTCAAGGGCCTGGTCTCCTATTAACAGACAGTCACACAAGGCCTGGGCTCATTCAGTTAACTGACAAAAACCTTGCACATTCAACTTGCCTTTTAATGCTATGGCAGAGTTTTCTTTAACATTTTCACATGCAAAACCAAAAAAGGTATCTAATATTGCAACGTATGCAAGCATGCGCAATTATAATAAGGCCTTACATTACGTGACACAAATGTAGAAAAGTTTAGTAGATCATAAGAGAATGAATAAAACATATCCTTATCAACAAGGCCGAATACATATTAATGATCTGTTCTCTCATGTTTATTCAAGTCTGACCAACTTACTAATTTAATGAGATGGACAGGCCTGCCTCTTGGAGCACAACAGCTGCATCCATTGTTTGATCGTCAAAATGGCAACATAGAGACCATCCTAGGACATTGCTTCTCTTATCACTGCCAATCTCTGAAACGTTTTTGTGAATGCACCAATTTTATCCGACACTGACAATAAGCCTACATTTGTATTTGTGGCTAGGAGTGATGAGTTAACTTTGTTGAATGAACAGAATATACCAAACACAAAACATTTGGGATCTGTAAGGTGGTCCAAGAGTTAGGACCCAGACTCAATCAGGAAAATGCTGACTTAGCACGCAGCTCCAACAGGCGGGTCAAAACCTTCCCCCGTGAAAGTCACCTGATCTCGGAAATGAACAGCAGGCTTCATGTTCCAAGCCCATCTCTTGGCAGAGGTTGGCGAACAGCCTGCTATTCCTGGGAGTTTATTAAAATTAGTTTTTTTTTATTTCAATAGCATCTACAGTGAGGAGAACAATTATTTGATACACTGCTGATTTTGCAGGTTTTCCTACTTACAAAGCGTGTAGAGGTCTGTCATTTTTATCATGGGTACACTTCAACTGTGAGAGACAGAATCTTAAACAAAAATCCAGAAAATCACATGAAATAATTAATTAGCATTTTATTGCATGAGTATTTGATACATCAGAAAAGCAGAACTTAATATTTGGTGCAGAAACCTTGAATTGCAATTAAAGAGATTATAAGTGTCCTGTAGTTCTTGACCAAGTTTGCACACACCGCAGCAGGTATTTTGGCTCCCTCCTCTATTCAGACCTTCTCCAGATCCTTCAGGTTTTGGGACTGTCGCTGGGCAATACAGACTTTCAGCTCTCTCCAAAGAATTTCAATTGGGTTCATGTCTGGAGACTGGCTAGGCCACTCCAGGACCTTAAGATGCTTCTTACAGAGCCAAGTTGCCTTGGCTGTGTGTTGGAAGACCCAGCCACGACCCAGGTTGTTGGCCAAGATCTCTCGGTAAATGGCCCCATCCATCCTCCCCTCAACACGGTGCAGTCATTCTGTCCTATTTGCAGAAAAGCATCCCCAAAGAATGATGTTTCCACCTCCTTGCTTCACGGTTGAGCTCTGCCATCTTTTAGCAGAAAAAATTGATGATTAATTTGAAAATCTCTTTGGCTTTAAACTTTCATATGCAAAAATCTCTGAGCAAAGAACGCATTGGAGTTGATGCATAGTGGCCAAAAGAGTATTAATGAGTTTTATTTTTGCAGCATGATTTTATGGTGGCACACTCAGATATTCCTTTTGAAAATAAAAGCAAGATTTTTCACGTCCCCGCCTCCGCGAGAGCCCAGCAGAGGGCGCCCGCGCTCCTGAGTTTCAGTGCGCACCAAGTCACACACCTGTCACCAATCACCACTCACACACCTGTCCCCATTCACCTCGTCACCACACATACAAATACAACTCCCTGCCAGAGCAATGGTTTATGTTTACTTGCATCTCACATTCTCCAGACTCTTGTCCTGCCTTCCCGTGTTTCGACCGATCGCCCGTTCCTGACTATTCTGCCTGAGCCCTGCCTGTACTTCTGTTCCCCGCCGGTATTCTGATCTCTTGCCTGTCCCCGACTATTCTGCCCGCTCCCTGACTGTACTTCTGCCGCCCGCTCGTGAACTGACCATCTGCCCGCCCCCGACTACTCTGCCTGCCGCTCGTCTGTGCCTTCGCCACCGGTACGTTAGACGTCTCACCTCCCGTCCCCGTACATTCTGCCTGCACCTTCTCCAGTCGCACCCAGTCCGCACCTGGATCCTTAACCGCTGCCCTGACACAATTGAAATCTATGATTCAATATAGATAACAATCCAGTTTGTAAACAATAACAGACAAGAAAGATTTTGTTACAAACATTAAACATAACATGTACAGACTAGATTGTTAAATATACTGCCATATGCATTTCAATGATGGCTTTATTTTGAAAAGACGATTTGAGTTAGCACTGCTACCAAATTTTCCAGCTGGTAGAAGACCAGTTATGAAGTCTCATTTGGCCATCCCCAATTGACATACATTGTTAATGGTAAGCAAGTGAATCAAAACTCTAAATTCCTCTTGATATTTTTGACATTTAAATGGCCTGTCGGGCTGGAGCTTGTATCCTCGTGTTTCTCATTTCCCGTTGGCTTAAATGGACGTTTCTGAAGGAATGCTTTCATCTTCTTTTTGTAGAGCTACAGATAAGCCCCTGATCCATGTTGTATGCTATGTTCATTTGCTAGCTAACTGAAAACTTAAGCACTGCAGTGAACTGTTTAAGTGTGGGTCCGTAGAAAGGCTACTGTTATCCCAATTCAATCAAGCAGTTTTATATCTGTGATGATGACATAAATTAGAAAATACAAATATTTTACATATTTAGCCTTTTTTAGTTGTGTTCCCCATAATATACACTATAGACGTTTTCAGGTGCAATAAAAAATAACTTTTTTTATTTAATGTATTTATTCTAGAAATAATTTTGCAACCCCACAAAAATTATTTAGTGACCCACGTGGGGTGTCACAACCCCCAGTTTAAGAACATTTGCTCTATGGTGGTTGGAACTGCGTCTTGAAAAGATTGCCATAACATCTGCTGCAGTGTATTTCCCTCATTGTGGTTTACTGAGGACTAAGACATTTATTTGTCCATATCTCTGATGGCTCAAATTCAAACATCAGATGGAGCAGTCAAGCTCTGTATAGAAAGCACTATTTTTTGGGGGTTGGCAAATGCTGCCCTATGTTTGGGTTCTTTGGGTTCATTCTATTTTTGGATTGTATCAAACTCTTCTACCAGGCTTTGCTGTCTAAGTAGCTAAACCAGAGCAAAGCAAAAATGAAATTGTTCTCATGAAACCACACCCACATCACTGTGTGTTTTGCCAGAAGAAGCCATCAAGAGGTGTGACTCCCTGACACAGTGCTGCGCTCCTCCCTCCATTTGCTCTATATATTGATGGGTGGAGCTACTTGTTGAAATGTTCAACAGAACAACCAAAGAAATTCTCTTCATGGTTGTTTAAAACCAAGAAAATACTATGATACTCTCTCTAGGCGTATAAACACAGTTTTAAAGAAATTATGGCGTCACAGATAGCTGGTAAGTTTAAATTGTACATCTCACAAAAATAATAACAGCTTTCGAAAGAGTAATTGCTGATTTAATAGCTTTTTAAGTGAAGTGACAAAGAATGGCAGTAGCAGTTTTGTGTTATTCGTACTACATACTTTTGTCCAATGCCTGACTTACAGTTTATTGTTGATGCACTGTTTCAGACAGAGTTGGAGGCAGTCATGGAAGCATTGAAAGTACTGTCAAAAAAGGGAAAACTCCCAAAACCAGTTCCTCACAACCTTTCAGCAAACCAACAATGGGTTTAAATAAGGTAATATAAAAATGTCCAGAGAATATAACACTTAGAAAGGTCTCAGAAAATGTAATTGCATGCGTATGTTTTTCATGGAACTCCATTCAAGGGTGTAGTCTGTCTCAGGATTTGACTTGTCTTTTGAGATATGCTTTGTCGTCAACCAGACATTGTGAGCTCTGGTTTCGGGTAAACAGCTTTTTCAGAACCTGTTTTGCAGATTGTGTTTGACAATACTTTCACTTTCACTCTTTTGAATCAACCATTTTTACTTTCCTGTGTTTATTTCAATAGCTAATGAAGACGAAAGATCGTCTCATGAGCAAAGTGTTAAAGTTGTTGGTGAGGAAAACCAAACACATCTAGGACAATGACATTACACAGCATTATCATAACTGGGAGTAGACAATGTCAGAATCCATTCAGCACACAAAACCCATGATCTTCTTTCCACAGGGAACTGAGAAAGTAAGGGATGATTTCACATTTGATGAGTCCAAATCAATAATCAGAGAACTTTCTGCTGAACTGAACAGAGTAGTCAAGGTGAGTCGTACATATGGTTAAAAGGAAGTATGTGACCATATCTTCAATTCACAACAAATGGAAACTGTCATAACATAGAGGGTGTTCAAATTGGATTCAAACATACACCAGACTTAGTGTAAAAATACAACTGTTATCGTAGAATATTACCCAGAATTCAGTGACATTCCCAGGGCCCGGAAAAATGTAATGTTTCTCAATAGTACTAAATACCAAGATTGACTGACTAATAATTACATTCAAATGTCCCCCCCAGGCCTGGGCCCGGGACAACGTTACCGGTTGTCCCCCCCAGGCGGCATCACTGCCCATGACTATATTTTATTTACAGAAGTATGGCTGCTGGATAGATATAATCTGGTCCTTGGGACATTTTTAAGTATAAACAAACAACATGTTGCATAGGTACTGACAGAATAAACCTCAAACCCCCAAAACCCAAATACATAGATTTCTATTCAATTTATTTATCTTGACATTCAATACCTGATTGGTATCAGATATGGGGTAAAAATCTGAGTTATTTCAAAGTGCCAGTGTAAGCAAGCAAGCAAGTTAATTTATATAGCACAATTCATACATAGAAGCAATTCAATGTGCTTTACAGTGAAAATAGAAATAATGCAATAGAATCAAAACAGTCAGATCCACCATTAGCAGATTGTTACATTTACACAGAGGTTATCCCTCTGATAGCACCAGAACTTGCATTACAGGAGGTAAAGGTAGCAAGATATTATTTTACGACAAAATAAATCAAGAAATATAAAATACAGCATAATAAGAAAACATAGAAAGAGAAAATAGAAATAGAGAACTTGTCACAGGTATGTGTAGTTGTGAAGTGGACGAACCAGGCGCATACAGACTGGGAATCGATGTTGATATTTTAATTGAAAATAAAAACCGAGCACTAGAACAAAACTGAAAGTCAAAGTTTACATGAAACAAAACCACTCAACACTGATGGGAAACATAAAGAGACAAACAACAATGACCAACAAATGAGAGCAGAGGAGCAAGATATAATTTTACAAAAAAAAAATCAAGAAGAGAAATATAAAATACAGAATAATAAGAAAACATAGAATAAAAAAATAGAAATAGAATATAAAAACATAGGAAGCTATAAAAGCTGTAAGACTTGTCACAGGTATGTTTTCTTTTGAAATGGACGAACGAGGCGCACACCGATTGGCAAGCGATGTGGGTATTTTAATTGAAAAAAAACGAGCTCTAGAATAAAACTGAAAGTCAAGGTTTACATGAAACAAAACCTCTGACCACTGACCGGCAACATATGGAGACATGGAACAATGACCAACAAATGAGGGGAGCAGAGGAGCAACATTTAAACACATACTAATGATGGAATTGGGACCTGGTGTGAGTGATGGATAGAGACAAGGCACATGACATCTCTGGGATGTGTTCGTGAGCAATCGGAAACTGGGAAAAGCGGGAGATTACAGAGCCTTCCGGCCTCACAAGACTGTTATAAAAACATAAGAAGCTATAAGGTTCACAGTGTGGTTAAGTATAAGAGCTCAGACATAGCCACGTGAAAAGAGAAGTGTTGTTAGCATGGATTAATAAATGGATATGTTTGGTGAACGTCTAAGATCTTCTGGTAGTTTATTCCAGTTTTGTTAACTGCTAAACGCAGCTTCTCCATGTTTAGTTTGGACTCCTGGCTCTACTAGCTGACCTGAGTTCATGGATCTAAGAGCCCTGCTTGGTTTATATTCATCAAACATATCAGAAATGTTCATTAAACATTGGATCACCTGCTGTGTCCATGAATCATAATCAGTTGCCCTGTGTATCTTTCCTCACAGACCAGCAATAAAGCCTTCCTGGAGAAAGTAAGCGATTGTGGATCTTCTCAAGATGATCGTATTGAGTTTATACTGCAGTGGGCTGGACAACTCAAACATTCATCCCAGACAGTGCAGGTAAATATCCTGAAATCCTTTTCTATTTTGTCTTAACATTTTCCAAGCCTAAGTTTAAGCTTTATCCAGGTGAGAAAGCTCACATGTTCAAGTTTCATATGGACTTTTCTCAACAATTACATTACTAGGTGTATAATGACATGTGCAGCCAGCAAGTAACTCTGAATTAAGTCAAGATAATTATTATTTAGAAAGGCACACAGAAAGATGATAGTGATAAATCACTAGCATTGTCGTTTTTTAGGTACCGGCTGTGGAACTCACTAGTAAAGAACCACATGATCAGAATGTACCAGACAAGGAACAGAGATTGAAAGAGGCCAGAAAGATCTTGTGTGACTGGGCCTGGACACTCAAGTACATGGATCAGGTGAGTGGACACTAAAAATAAATCTAACTAAAATGATACCTAATGCTAGAAAACCATATTACGGTATCATAACACGATTTCTATAATCATCTGCAGGACTCAGTCTGTCCAGGAGAGGATGTGTGTTCAGTTCTACGGGATCTGGAGAGACAGTGGAAGAGAGGGAAACTTCCCAGCATGCTCCCTGCCATGGACTTCATCGTCTGGACAGTGCTGCAGGAACAGCCTCGACAGGTCAGATATAAAATAAGAAACATACTCAGTTTTAAGTGATGGTCTTTATTTTATTCTATAATGTATTTCATTTATTTATGAAGACCAATTAAGCATAATGACCATGGCTTACATTGTAAATGACCAGTTCTCCACACCTTATGGCTGGTCTGATGTAATACTCAGTGGAATGCCTGAAATCAGTAATTTGTTTGTGTATTTTTTCTCGTATTTGTAGTTGAAAAGCTTTTGTTCCGAACGTTTTGTTGGAGATATTGGATATGTATTGGGTGTTAGACACCCTTTCGTGCTGTATTACTTAAATATAGCATTTACTTCTGCTGTTTTTAAAGGGCTCCGTTGTAAATCAGTGGCTCACAAATAAACAAGGTTTATCAAGGTTTAGGAAAAGCGGTAAGTTGGTTACCATTGTGCACTTTTTAATAAACTAACCACATATTCAGTTCAGATATGTAATACATTTTTGTCCATTTTTATTATTGTATCTTAGTGGCCCTGAATGAAATTCCTGACACAGGTATGTAAAAAAATAAAAATATATGGTTAAGTATGAAAATATACTTTTGTAGTGCTTCATTACTAATATCATCTTATATCTTTTCTGTTTCATTGTAGTTTGGAAATGGATTTTGAAAGCATCAGGTTGGTTTAGCAGTGCAAGTAACAAATATTGAAAAAAATATATCACATGAAAAGACAAGTTTAATTTTGTGTTATAGGATGTTAATCAGAGCTAAAATAATATATTGACAAAAGTAACACTGTTTTCTAGTGATGCTTATAACATCATTTGACTTATTGTCCTTGCAGATCAGATCACTCTGGATCCAGATTCAGCCAACCCATGTCTTCAATTATCCGCAGACAGGAAAAGAGTGAAAATGGCCAAAATCATTGAGAGTGTCTACAATCCTTGGGACCATTGTGAAATGAAGTCCAAAACGTACAGTGGATGGTGGTGTGTCCTGGGGACTGAGGGGTTTGATTCAGGGAGACATTACTGGGAGGTGGGGGTCACAGGGAAGTCAGAGTGGAGGGTTGGAGTGGTTAGAGAGTCAGCAAAATGTAAAGGTTTTGTTAATATTACTACAGAAACTGGTTACTGGACTCTCCGTCTGCAGCTTGGGGTGCTCATGGCTGTAACCACACCAGTCACTAAACTGAACCAGTCTGTCCCCTCCAAGATAGGAGTGCATCTGGATATAGAGGAGGGACAGGTCTCCTTCTATGATGCAGAGAAAAGAGCCCATATTTACACTTTTGAAGTTGACTTTGATAAATCTGGAAAGATCTTCCCCATGTTTCATACTACTGAGACAGACAGAGAGCTTGTCCTTCTGGAGACTAAATAACTTTGCAGTGATGCACAAATACAGTATATTTAAACATAATAACTGTATTTCAAAAATAATAATTTTTATTTATGTTCATCCAGTATAAATAATCCAGGTGTTGTGCTTCATTTTAGTGGTTGTATTTCATAATAGGTAGATATTTTGTACATATACAGAGTCAGTTTCAATTTGAAATTGTAGTATGTTATCATACAATAAAAACTGTAGTTGCTGTGAAGCAACCAAGATTTCATACCAAGCTTTTAGGATGGTTCATTGTTGGGAACAAGAGACTGAAATGTGTCCTGTCAGTTCTCATTGCTATTTGCTGTAGAGCTGTTCTATGTTAGTGTGTTTTGTCATTTTCATCTTGTCTAATAGAGATTTGATTTTCCGGGCTTTGACCAACTCCCTAACAGGGAATGTTATTTTAAGGGAAAGTCCTTCCTACTAGACACTATTTTGTGTCTTTATTATTCTTCCTACATAACAGTTATTGGAGATGTTTCGGACATTATCCAGCACCAAGTAGTTATATATATTTCAGGCTAGGAAAGATGTCGTACACAGCATATATCAGCATATATAACACAGCTCTCACTCAATCAGCATTCAGGATTCAAACTTCCTGGTAAATAAATATATGTAGTATATCTACTTTTGACCTATATATTACTTTAACAGGAGACACACTCCAAAGGCACATTTTGTCACTAGGTTAAGGCTATACATATCTTACTTCAGCACTGTGAGGATATAGGGCATCCCTTGACCAGGCTAATTATAGTCAAGTGGTTTAACGGTTCTGCTAACTTGCTCCCTGTTTGGATAAAATATCAAGGTAATATCAGTGTAACCTTAGTCTGAACAACAAACCCCAGCCTATAGAGGACCTTGACAGGAAGCAGTTGTTTAGGATTGTACAGTCTATCCATTCTATGTAGAAGTGTTTTTTTCTAAGCCCAAGAGCTACTATGGGACATTTGAATGCTAGGGTAAGAGGCAACACGTTTCATGTCAATCCTGACCTGACAAGAAAAGTGTTTATAACTCTCAGACTTTGAAAAACTGACAATAATAGCTTACAAAACATGGCAATCACACATAGAAACCCTATTTAGTTAATGTATAAGTATGTTTCAAACCTTCTTGGAGCTGTCTTGAGTGTGAAGCACCATTTACTTCACACTCCCAGCAAGTGAATCACACCATAACACAGTCACAACAGGACCCCTTAAATGGCTTCCCTCGCTGTGAGGTAACAGCGGTGATGAAAATGTCCTTCCTCCTCAGACTTCCTGGTGTCAGAGCACAAGGACAACCTGACTCAGAGACAGGCACGTCCCCCTCCAATCAGACTGGATTCAATTAACCCATCTTCTAAAGTGGGTCTCCTGAGCTCCGTCTTAGTGTTTAATGGAACGCCTGAATACAACTCAACACATACTGCTCTGGATAAAATGAAGAGACCACCTTTCGATTCCCTTTCCAAAAATGTCCGAAAGGAAGGTTTTGAGTGAAGAACAGAAGGAATAAAATTAAGAGATCCCTGCAAATTAAACGCTTTGGTTCCTCACCCAAAACTTTCCTTTACATCTTTTTGGAACAGAAAGAAAAAGCTGCAGTGGTCTCTTATTTTTGTCTGGAGCTGTAGATACACATGGACACACACACACACACACACACACACACACACACACACACACACACACACACACACACACACACACACACACACACACACACACACACACACACACACACACAC
>JACXGJ010015258.1:0-13749 GCA_016801105.1 Esox niger | reverse complement strand
AAGAGAGAGTGCAGTGGGAGCAGATAGGAGGGGGGAGGTATGTAGTGAGGTAGAGGAGGATGGAGGTAATGGGGGAAGAGAGAGTGCAGTGGGAGCAGATAGGAGGGTGGAGGTACAGGGGGAAGAGAGAGTGCAGTGGGAGCAGATAGGAGGGGGGAGGTATGTAGTGAGGTAGAGGAGGGTGGAGGAATGAGGTGATAGGAATGGGGGAGGTATGATGATGGTGGGACAGAGGGAGTAGAGAGGGGGAGAGATGGTTAGGTGCAAAATTATTCATGGAAGAAGGATTTAATTGAAAGGGCACACATACAGATAGACAGATACTCAGACAGACACATGTCCAGATAAACAGGTACTCAGACAGACACATGCAGAAAGACAGGTACTCAGAGAGACACATATCCAGACAGACAGGCACTCAGCCAGACACATTCAAATAGACAGGTACTCAGACAGGCACATTCAAATAGACAGAAAATCAGACAGACACATATCCAGACAGAGATGTACTCAGACAGACACATTCAAATAGAAAGGTACTCCAAAAGACCCATATCCAGATAGACAGGCACTCAGACAGACACATTCAAATAGACAGGCACTCAGACAGACACGTATCCAGATAGAGAGGAACTCAGGCAGATTCATTCAAATAGAAAGGTACTCAGAAAGACATATATCCAGATAGACAGGTACTCAGACAGACACATGCAGATAGACAGGTACTCAGGTAGACAGACGCATTCACATAGACAAGTACTCAGCTAGACACATATTCAGTGAGACATGTCATCAGACAGACACATATCTAGATAGACAGGTACTTTGACAGGCATATGCAGATAGACAAGTAATCAGTTAGTTGTTCTTCGTTTTTCTTTGGGAACCTCCTACTCTAATGATACGTACTTGTATAACCATATAGCAGAGGCAGAATTTCCCCCAATATTTGGTAAAAAATTTGACTAATTGGGACTTTTTTCCTGTCAGCAATAAAAAACGTAGTGTTAGGTTTTGGTCAAAGTTAACATTTGTGGTTATTGTTATAATTAAGGTTGAGTTTTGGCATGACTAATTAGTTAGGGTTAGGCATTAGGGATTGTTTAAGTTTAGGGTTATGCATAAGGTGCATAAAATTTTGGGTTAGGCATTAGAGCTTGGTTAAATTCAGAGTTAGGCATTAGGGCTAGGTTAAGTTTCAGATTAGGCATTGGGGTTAGGTTATGTTTAGGGTTAGGCATAAGGGATAGGTTAAGTTTACGGTTAGGCATTAGATCTAGTTTCAGTTAAGTCCAACATGTTAGGTTATTGATGTTTTAAGGGCTAGCAACTCTGGTGTTTCCATTTAGATAGTTAAGTAAATGTGTTTGTCCGAGTATGTGGGGAGTTGGTCAGGCTTATGGTGAATCTAAAACGGTTGAGCTGAGTGTGCACATATAACCTGCTGAATCAGACACTGAGAGAGAAGTAGAGGAGAGGGAAAGATACAAGAGAGCGAGACTGAGGGAGAGATATGGTGGAAGAGGAGAAGAGAGACAGAGACAGAAGGAAAGAAAGGATTTCAATGAGAGAAAGGGGGTTAGGGAAAAATAGGAAAGAGAGATGGAGTTGACCAGTAGAGCAAAGTAGCGGAGAGATGGTTGGTGAACGATGGAAGCAGAATTAGGGAAGGAGGGGATGGAAGGTGAGAGGGAAGGAAAAAGATGGACGAGAAATATGAATAGAAATGGAAGGACAGAGATGCAATGTGAGGGAGTAGATTCTGATTCCTTGTCTTCATCCTGTTCCTTGTCTTCCGCTTTTTCGTCCACTTAATTCTGTTCCTCCTCTTAATTCTGTTTCACCTCTCTCTAGCTGAGACAATAGCTGCCAGGTTCTGCCCCGTCTTTTCGAGATTCTGTTTTTGGACGTAATCAGTTTTTTATTCTCCATTTTGACTAAGTTGTTTAAGTGCTTCCAAGCATTGAGTAGGTAAAAAAACATCTATGTGGGACACACCAGCTCTAATAAAACACGAATAATGTGATTATTATTGATGTGTATGGTGATTTGTAACCATTTGAATGGATGTTTGTGCCTATCCAAGGTTTGGATGTATGATAACCTGGACTGGTGTGGAGTTGTCTGAAGGAAAGATAGGTGGCTGTTTAATTTTTTCAACCACCGAGAGGCTGGAGTTTGTTGGCCCCATGCAGTTAACTCAGAGAATAACAATGGCTGTCTGATAAACTCATCTTCTCCGGCCTGCTTTTTCTCTCTTCATCTTTTTTATTGTACTCTCTATTTTTATTTTTATCTACCCATCGCTCTCCAACTCTCCAAATCCCTCTCCATCTCTCCATTTCTCTTTATTTCTCTCTCTGTCTCCTCATTGTTCATTGTATCTTTCACTCTCTTGATCTCTCCATCGCTCTCCATCCCTCTCTCTCCATCTATCTCTCTTCTCTTTTGTTGGGGATTTATTTATTGTCTAGTTAATTTGTGTGGATCATGGTGAATTAGCATGTTGATTTTTTACCTGGTGTGAAATGGCATGTTAAAATTGCATGGTGAAATAGCATTTTGAAATTACATAGTGTAAAATGTCATGGTGAAATGGTATGGTGTGAAATGGCATGGCGAAAGGGCATGGTGTAAAATGAAATGGTGAAATGGCATGATGCGATATGATTGCATGGTGTGAAATGATGGCATGGCATTCTGTTGTATGTTAATGGTTTCAGGATCATGTTTAAGCGGTTTAAAGAAAATATTTCCTTCTTACCCTCTATCTTTTTCTCTATCACCATCCCTCTCTTACTCCTGTTTTTTTCTCTCTCTGCTGGTGACAGATCATATCCAGTTAACTTTGCTCCAGGAGATCTGATGTAATTCATCTACTATCGATTCACTTTCCTCTTTTCTGTTATTTTTTCTTGATCCTCTTTCTCTCCTCTCTCCCCTTTTTCCATCTCTCACCATCCTTTCCACAAAATGATTTTCATCTTTCATCTCCAGCAAACAGATGAACAGAATTTCTATTAGCCATAAAAAGAGAGAAGCAAAAAAGAGAGAAGAAGAGGATAGAAGGAGAGATAGAGAAATAGAGGGAGGGTGAAGAGGACAACAAGAAGATTGGCTTTTCCCTCAAAGCGAACACAGATAAAATGTCCACCAACAAATAGAAAAATAAAGAAAGTGGTGCTGGAGAAGAGAAGTAAACAAAAAGAAGAAAGGAAAATAGATAGCTAAAGAACAGAAAATCAATAAACACATCTAGCATGTGGTTACAGTTTAGCCATCACTCTTCCAAGAGTGTCATTTACCCGGCAACACTACTATGACACTGGAAAAGGCATAGATTACCAGGCTATACTACCATGACACTGGGAAAGGCATAGATTGCCAGGCTATACTACCATGACATTGGGTAAGGCATAGATTACCAGACTATACTACCATAATGCTGTTATAATGCATTATTTACTAGGCAATACTACCATGATGCAGGGAGAAGGCATCATTTACCAGGCTATTATACCATGATGCAGGGAGAAGGCATCATTTATCTGGCTATTATACCATGGTACAGGGAGAAGGCATCATTTACCAGGCTATTATACCATGGTACAGGGAGAAGGCATCATTTACCTGGCTATTATACCTTGATGCAGGGAGAAGGCATCATTTACCAGGCTGTTATACAGTTATACAAGTGCCTTGCTGCAAACAACTTAAATTAATAATAAATCAGTCAAATAGCTAGTCCTATTTTACTTAAGTATTTTAAGTGTCAATAAATGATAACAGATATCCACTGGGTACAACCAGCCCAACAAAACATTTTGTCATTATTTTATAATGCATATAATGTTTAAAAATATGATCAAAGGTGTAATCAGAAATCATAATGGTTTTTAATTATTGAACTAGAAATGAACCCACCTCAAAAAGCTCTAATCGCTTATCATTAGAATTAATTAGCTGCAGCTTTATTCCTATTGGGACTGATGCTGGCATTTTGGTGTGTCATTTCAACTTACATTTTGTTGGCAAGTAAAAATTAAATAGTCTGTAAATACAGATATAACATAATAGGTTGTAATTTACAGTCCAATTGTAATAATATGAATGGGGTTACAATGCAGTGTTCTGAATCACTGTAATTTGAAAGAAATTTTTGTAACACACTGGAAACGGAAAGCTTATAGCTTCTCCCCACATAGAACCCATTGCAGACACACATTAGTTATGCAGCTATAGACAAACGTTAGCTAGCCAAGTACAGACACCGTTAGTAACAGACACATTAGTTAACCTGGTATAGACACACCTTGCTTACCAGGTACAGGCACACATTAGTTATGCAGCTATAGACAAACGTTAGCTAGCCAAGTACAGACATAGTTAGTGACAGACACACATTAGTTAACCTGGTATAGACACAACTTGCTTACCAGGTACAGGCACACATTAGTTATGCAGCTATAGACAAACGTTAGCCAGCCAAGTACAGACACAGTTAGTGACAGACACACATTAGTTAACCTGGTATAGACACACCTTGTTTACCAGGTACAGACACACATTAGTTATGCAGCTATAGACAAATGTTAGCTAGTCAAGTACAGACACAGTTAGTGAGAGGCACACATTAGTTATCCAGCTATAGCCAAATGTAAACTTGGCAAGTACAGACACCCTAGTTCAGGGGTGTCCAAACTATTCCACGGAGGACTGTGTGTCTGCAGGTTTTCACTCTCTCCTTGTTCTTGATTGACTAATTAGGTTAGTAATTGGTTTGTTTCTACCTTCACCTGGTTGTTTAGGTGTAAATCTGGGAACCACTTCATAGGAAAAAACAAAAACCTGCAGACACACGGCCCTCCGTGGAATGGTTTGGACACCCCTGCCCTAGTTAGTGACTGACACACATTAGCCAGCCAGGTACAGACCCATAAGGCAGCCAGATAAAGACTATGCTAACAACATTAAGAACATTGCTCCAGTTTTGCTTTTGAGATGAACAAGTCTTGAAATCTCTATTTTAAAGTCAGCGTGTATAAACTACTAACGCCCCCATTTAAAATGCTCCAGTAGGATCATTATATAGGCCACCTGTTTAGGCAGGAGTCTTTAAAAAATCCAGGGAACACAAGTCTAGCTAGATATCCAGCAATTCCTAGCAGGTAGGTGCCTTGTTAATGCAAATCCAGTGGATCTATTGAACAAGGGCAGCCATATCTACTCGCTACCGGTGTGAATGTCCAATCGGTGAAGGACAAAGGGAAACACTAATTGCAACAATTGAGGACTCTTCATTTTTAGATCAAGTAGGTTTAGATCATTTAACCAGTGGGGTCAGTGGTTGAAATATCCCCAGCATGAAAAAAAATGAAAAAATACAGTAGTTCCACATTATGTCTGAAACACATCTCAGTCAATTAGGTTGATCTATGGAATCTGGAGAAACAAACCAAATATATTTGAGCAGTTCATTTTCAGTTCAATGTCTGTCAGTCTGTCTGTCTGTGGATCCGTTGGTTTTTTGGAGATCCTCTTCTGAAGGTTGTCTGGGTTTGCAGACAGTCTGGCTTCAGACAGGCCATTTAAGGCACACACGTCTCAAGTCTACTTAACCATGAAAGAACATGGCTGCTGCTCTCAAGGACAGTCATAGAAAATGTTACATATTCTCGCCGTTGAATGAAATCCGCTTTCTCCAAACACAGAAGCTTTTCAGGAGCTTGAAAAGGGTGCCATATTTTACCATAAACGTAAGTATAATTTATAGATTTTAGAAGCCATTTTGAATACATTTATTTGGCTCTACAGTCATATTCAGATAACATTGAGGAGAGTTAACATGTAAATGAAAAAAAGAAATAAAGCTTTTAAAACTAGAGTGACAAAGTTTTAATTCAACAGTGAAAATATTAACGAAATGTATCAGTTCAATACTCTGGAGCTGAAGCGAAGCCTTTTGTAATAGTAGGTGGGGTTGTAAAGTAATGGCTTCACTGTTCACATTAAACAGCAGGTCATCAGTTTGAGATTCCTGGCCCCTCCCCAGGCTTTCACAGCCCCTAAATGGCCCTCCCCAGACCTCTCACCCAGGTCCCGCCCTGCCCTACCACGCCTGCACCCCCGTCTCTGTCTCCCAGTTTCACTCCCAAAAACATAAATAATCAGTCATTCAGACAGACAAGAGGGAAAGAGGGGTCGGGCCAGGTAGGGCGGGCTAACATTCCACACTCTCTGTCTCTTCCTCACTATCTCACCACTCTCTTCTCTGTACTGTCTCACAACCTCTCTCTCTTTTATGTACTGTCTCACCACCTCTCTCTGTACTGTCTCACCACCTCTCTCTCTCCTCTCTGTACTGGCTCACCACCTCTCTTCTCTTTGTCTTCTTTTACTGAGAGACTCATTAGGAGCTTCATCTAGACATTATCACACTGTGTGTGTGTGTGTGTTTGTGTGTGTTCCTCTTTGTATCTAGTGTGTGTGTGTGTGTGTGTGTGTGTGTGTGTGTGTGTGTGTGTGTGTGATTATGTAATCTGATTAATGCACTCACCCCAGGCTCACTAATTAGTCAAACTCTGTGAAAGGAAACTGTGTGTGAGTGTGCGTCTGTGTGCGTGTTTTCATTGTTCTAAAGCTAAACTGATAGATGATACAGCGTTCTGGTGTTTTGGGTTTGGGGAGTTTTCAGCAACTTCACTTATTTTAGCCTTTGTTTATATCATCTCATTATGGATGTTTATGTAGTCTTTCCAGTTTTGTTACTGCATGTGTGTCTGTGTCCGTCTGTTATCAGTCTGTTGACAGTCTATGTGTGTTTGTGTGTGTCCATCTGTTATCAGTCAGTTGACAGTCTGTGTGTGTCTGTGTCTGTCTGTTATTAGTCTGTTGACAGTCTGTGGGTGTGTGTGTGTGTGTGTGTGTGTGTCTGTCTGTTATAAGTCTGTTGACAGCCTGTGTGTTTGTGTGTGTGTCCGTCTGTTATTAGTCTGTTGACAGTTGTTGACAGTCTGTGTGTGTGTGTGTCCATCTGTTATCAGTCTGTGTGTGTCTGTGTCCGTCTGTTATTAGTCTGTTGACAGTCTGTGTGGGTGTGTGTGTGTGTGTGTGTGTGTGTGTGTGTGTGGGTGTGTGTGTGTATCCCTGTCTAGCCAGCTGAAAAGGCTGACATCAGAAATGCTGCATTCTCCTGACAGACTAAACCTCTAATTGGATTTGTGGAATTAAATAAATAAATAAACGAACAAATAAATATCACTGTTCATGAGGTCTTCTGGTGTTCCGATATTGATTACATATTTGTTTTTCAGAGATGACATTTTCAAAACTGCAGACAGAAATTAGAAATGTATCCCAAATTGCATCCTATCCACTCCACAGTGCCCTCCATTTGTCCAGAAACAACAGATTCACTACAATAAGGATAAGGATCTCATTGGGGTCACACACTATGTATGTGACCCCAGACCTCTCAAGAGATGCCAAATTCGATTTTGTTGTTTTTGAATAATTACGTTAATGAATTGATCCATATCAACTAACAACCCAAGCCCATAGCTTTGAATCTAAATAGAATTGCCTTCAGAGTGGTTATTTACATGGGATATTAACGTCATAGAAAAGTACATCACACATTAGATTTATTGTCTTGCAATCAAGAATTGTTTTGTATATTCTCTTTTTGTTCTGAAATATCTGGTTGTCAGTAATGAAGCTCTCCAGAAAATACATACTTTTTGTGTTATTTTTCTTTTCTCTCTACGTCTTCCTCTCTCCCCTTTCCTCTATTCCCTCTCTCCCCATCTCTTTGTTTATCTCTCAGCTGCGCTCACCCTTATCCTCACTAATTTGCATATTGAATTGGTACATGTATGCATGATTTCCAAGCGGCTTTCAGAGAACCAACACTTCAACACTTTACGCAGACTAGACAATTACCTCTGTGTTGTTGATGACGTGGAGAGGTGATTGGCACATCTGCTTTTTTAGAGCGAGACAGAGAGTTAAGGAGAATGTGGAGAGAGGGTGAGATTGACAGAGAGAGGAAGAAAGATGATGGGAACCGATAGAGAGCGAGGGGGAAGGAGAGGAGAAAGAGAAGATGAGAACAGAGAGAATGACAACAGAAGGAAAGAGGAGATCGGTAGAAAGAGTTGAGAAAGTGAGAGAAACCAGTGAGGGGATATGATGTGTGTATGTGTGTTTGTTTGTAGACGTGTGCGTTTGTACGTCTGTGTGTGTTTGTGTGTTCATGGTTGACAGATCAAACTGCCCACTACACAGCCCACAGGGGACTAGGTTTAGACAGGTCTACTGGTCAACCGTGACACACACACACACACACACCACACACACACCTGTTTGTCCCATGTCCCCAGGGATAGCTCAAACCCAGACTGGGGTCATTTTAGCCTGTACACCCATTCTGTGGGGCGGGAGGCTGTTTAGAGCCAGACATGGCATTTGGATGTGTGTGTTTGTGTGTATGTGTGTGTGTGTGTGTGTGTGTGTGTGGAGTTTAGTCTCAGCAGAAAGGTCCATTTCAGACCATAAGTCTAGACAAACAGAATATTGGCTGTAATTGCTGCTAAAGATGCTTCTACCAAATACCGACTAAAAGGGGTGAATACTTCTGCTATCAGTAATTTTCTGTCTTATATTCATAATGAATTTAGAACAGTTACATTTTTCAGTTTGACATTATGGATTTTTTTTGTGTTGATCAGTGGGAAAAAAATCCTAATTAAATAAAACATTTTTAATATTAATTAACCAGGCAATGTTGATTAAGAACCTTATTTACAGCAATGACCTCGGGGGAATGTGGGAATGTTACAGGGGAGGTGGAGCAATTAGGGTGAACAGTTTTGTTCAGGGACAAAAACGACAAAGCTTTCACCTTGGCGGTAGGCTGATTAGAAGCAGGGACCTTTTGGAAACTAGTCAAATGCCCCAACCACTGCGCCACAGTGCACAGCCAATGTTGTGAAGGTATACTGTAATACAATAACTTGAGTCCAGGCCACCGACCACGTCAACTATTGTGATGTCATACTGTAACACACTATGAGTCCAGGCCACCGAACGTGCCCAATGTTGTGATGTCATTCTTTAACACATTAACACGAGTCCATTGAGATGAATACTTTTAAGAGTCACTGTTAACATGTTTTGTAGCTCATGACCTACTTTTTTGCAAAAGTGCCCGAGAACCAGTTGATAGTGGTTGATAGTTTATCTTTTCCCAGGCAGAGAGACTAGCTATTGTGAACATACTTGTTGAAAATAACCTTACGGCATATCTCAGAGAAACCCATGTAGAATAATTCAAGGCAATGCCATCTTTAAGGTGTACTTTGTGGTATCTATGAATGGCCAGAAATAATAATGTAATGTAATGTAGATGAAAATCTGTGGTCTGATTCAGACAGGATGCGGAGTCATAATAAAATATTTTGTATGACTATAATGAAACGTTTCACCGCAGACTTTTATTTTGAAGGCAAAATACAAAAACAGCAGGTCTTATTGATGCTGCCGAATCTCTAATGTTACCTGCATGACGCTATCCCATTTTAGCTATCCAGTTGTGACAGTTAGCTACCTAGTTTTTTGCCTTGGATTTTCACTCAGAAGATGGCTGCCTTTATATCAATGTAACAGCCACTTACTGACGGTTCAACACGAACGTGTTAATACTACACTGACAGTAACTTATCTCCCATCTCACTCACTAGCTTGACACTCCGAACATTATTGCTCTGCTCTGATGCTCGTGCGATAGCGAACTGTGTGCGAAATTTGGTTAAAAAAAACGTATGTCATAAAAATACTCATTTTTTTCGTTGCCGCGCATCACCACTTAGCAGCGCCTCTCTTCGCTGATCGGATTACAATAAGAGGGAAACATTTGGTACAACCATTTACCTGCCAGTGTGGCAGATAGCTTTCTGAGATTTACGCGCCAAACCTGAAATCTGCCGGCGCTTGGCGTGTATTAATTTCGGACCCAGATCCAATACATGCGTTACACATTGTTCTTTCATTCTCCTCAGCTTCCTGGGATATTTTTGGTTCCACGTATTCTAATTTTATTTAATTAGTGTTTTATAACGAGGTTTATTAGTTTTTCTCGATTGAGAAAGGTTTAATCCATTCTTTTAGTACAAAGTGAATAGCAGAAACAACGTATCAATGACCTTAACAGTTTTAGGAGCTAACTAGAATACAGTTAGCTAGCATTCTATCTAACATTTTACAAATAGTCGCCAGGTAATAGCCTAATAATGTGAAAACTATGACCAAGCTTACAGGCGTGTTTGGTATATGTGTCCTAGGTTTGTTGCAACAGACAGATATATGGGTAGCTTACAAGTAGCTAGTTGTTAACTTGGATGGATGCTTACCAGTAGAGAAATATGTCCAACAGCTAGATTTTCAGGTCCATTTCATCCTGTGTATGCCTCTACTGCTTGAAATTGATGCATTTGTTTGACTTTTCTCCTGAGCTTTGTCTCAAGAACAAAGAGACTGATAATGCTACACAATGACCGAAAACAAAATTAACAAGAGTGAATCAGTTGGATGATGTCAATCTACTGAGAGTGAATTAGCCAACAAATAACAAACCATTCATCCTTTTCGAATATCCTCTATGATATGAATTTTTGTGTTGAAATCTTACCAAGCACCCAACTTTAGCATCCCTGTACGTCCCTGCTAATTTGCCCTGTATTGTTCTTAATCTTTAGAGTTCATAATTACAAAAGTTCCTTGTTCACTTCACCCACAGACATTGATCTTCCACGGCCAAACATCCAATGCTGATGTGAGAGTGTGATATTAAGTGGAAGCGTGTGTGGGTGGGTACAGTAATCAGGGAGGGAGAACTGTTTGCTATTGATAGGGATTTAGATATGATGCTGGTCACACTGCGATCAATGGAAATGAGATTGGCTGTTGTCACACTTCAGCAGTCGCATGCACACATACACACACACACACACACACACGCAGATGCTGTAGTACATATGAAGATATTAACCTGCTGTTTTCTTTTTCGTTCTCTAGGTGAGTGCATAGATTATAGGCACTTCGCTGGGGTACCTCTATTTGTGAGTCACGCACACCACATCCACACACACACACACACACACACACACACACACACACACACACACACACACACACACTCACAGTGCTGAGACATCACTGACATGCACACACACTCCCTCAGTGTGCTGAGACGAAACCACAGACACACAATTACACACTCCATCATGGTGCTGAGTAAACACCACAGACACACACAAACACTCCTTCACGGTGCTAAGAAGAAAGCACACACACACACACACACACACACACACACACACACACACACACACACATCACGGCGCTGAGAAGACACCAGGGTGTATCATTTTCTGGACTTTACTGTCTCACGCCATCCCACTCATCATACTATCTGTTTTTCTCTCTCTGTCTGCCTATCTGTCCCCTGTCTGTCTTCTACCCACCCTGTGATGAATTTATCAAACGTTGGTGAAGAAGACAAAGGTGTACCAGTCAAACCTTTAGCAGCTTGTCTACCAAAGTAGCCTCAACGGACCTTCCTTGATTTGGCTCTCGCGGAATGTTTTAATTTCCTATCAAGCTGTGTCGACATAGTAGCCTGGATGATCGACAGTGTTCACTCAGTTCACTGGTAGCTGGTCTATAACATGGCACCCTATTCCATAGGTAGTGCACCCCTCGCCCATTGGCAGTGTTCAAATGTAGTGCCGTTCATAGGGAATAGGGTGTCAGACAGGATGTTTTAAGGGAATTATTATTTTACGTTAAACATTGTGATGGTTTCTGCAGGACAGTAAATTATACTGTGTGACTGAATAAAGGATGCATGGACACGAACGTATTGTGATGGTTTTAGCAAAGTACTAAATTACAGTGGCTGTCCATCATAGAGGTTTATTAAATACTGAGCCATAAATTAATGTGTGTGATGTTTCATGTCTTCTGACACTCTGTACGGTATTTAGTTTGACCAGAACAATTTTGTGGAAACATTTCCCGCCACCTGAGACTCTTCTTTAAAATGGATTGGTAAACAAACCTGACATCACAAAAAATATATATTTTTGACCTTTAACCCATGTGAGGTCCATGTAGATGCCATTTTCCTTCCTCTTGACCCCCGCTGACCCTCCCTCCCCTCTAGGGATGCCCCAATTGCACAAGTGTTTGTTATCCGAATGGTATGTGTTATTTTTCTTATAATATTCGGTTAACTGAAATAAGTTTTTAAAACGCCTGAGCGCTAAATTACACATGAGGGAGTGGGTGTAGTTCTCAAGCCGTTCTTGCGAGAAATAATTAGCGCGCATATGGAGAAATCCGTGTGATTGACACGCAAAACTCAGCTACCGAACTGGAAGACAATAAATTATCAACACATACAGGTGCCATTGAGTTTAATGCATGGAAAAGTCTAGAAAAGTTAGTTAGCTTAGCTATGCTATTTGCTCAACTCATTGTTTTCTATACTCTCAAACGCTTTTCGATACCACAGCCAAACTTTTTTTGTAGCCAAATAATTTTCCCATAGTCAAAATACTTTCAGAAAGTATATTCCATCTTTCCTTGGATTAGTTAACTTTATCCACTTGCTAACAGTAGGTATGTCACGATACCAGAAATTTAGTAGTCGATACCAATAGCAGTGAAATTCCGCAATTCTCGATACCCAATTAAATACCATGGTGTAAAATAAATAAACAAATAAATCCCTGTTCTGTGCTTAAACAAAATATTAAATTAATTTCTGGTATTTGAATATTTGACTATCCGTGTCAATCCCTACGCCCATTGTCCCTTTTATGTTTACTCCCCATAAATTTTTCTCTCTTTCATCTCATCTCTATCCTTCCCTCATCCTTTCTTTCTTCCTCTCCTCTCTATACTCAGTCTGTTTTATTTCCTTTTTCTACCTCTTCCATCCTCCTCTAACACCAGTATTGTCAATCAGGGTCACGCCTTCGGGTGTGTATTGATTAGTGTAAGAGAATGGGTGGACAACTATGACCTTACACAGAGTTCTAATAGTTATTTATCTGAAACCGGAGTCTATCTCTGCTCCATCTCTCTCTCTCTCTTTCTCATTTCAATGGGGTTTTATTGGCGTGGAAAACATGAATCCCTCCCTCCCTCTGTGATGTAAATAACCCTATCAGACAAGTTGGCCTCTATAAAGACTGACTCTGTCTGTCTCTGTTCCCCCGAGGCGATATGTTGTGTGTCTGTGTGTGTGTTCCCTGAGGTACCACCCTGACCCACTAACACTTCCTTTCATCCCTATTTATCTTTCCTCCTTTGTTTTTTGTCTCTCGTTCTCTCTCTCTCATTCCTCACCCCTATCTCAATCTATCTCTTTCTATCTCAATATCTCCTCTCTCTAACCTCTCTCTGTTTCTCCATCTCTCACTCTGTAGTCAATTTAATTTACCAGGCTTTATTGGTATGGAAAACTATTACTTCCACTGCTTCAGCATGTGAACAATGAGATAAAATATGAATAATAAATAAAACATTAGCTCAGCTAGCTAGTGTCAGCTACTGTATGATACATAACTTATGATATCTTAATTAGCCTGTGAAACCTCAATGAAAAAACATAGACCCTATTTGGGTCTACGTTGCTCACCTGGGGCTTTGCGGGCTCTGTTTGGGTCTACGTTGCTCACCTGG
>JACXGJ010015257.1:0-13747 GCA_016801105.1 Esox niger | reverse complement strand
ACCGTGAGGCAGAGAGAGAGGCAGTCAGGCGCACCACCTGAGATGATACGTGTCACACAGGGAGGTGATTGATTACATTAGCATGCAGGCCTCTGGAGATGACTTCATCCTCATGGCAACAGACAGCTGGCAGCTGAAGGTTCTACCGGGGGCGTCTCAGGGGCCTAGTGAAGTGTGACGCAGCCGACGAGCAGTGCCTTCCCTCCTTCCATCCTCCCTCTCTCCCTATCTCTCCTCTGTCTATTTTCAATCTATCTTCTCTTTTTTCAGTTTTTTCTCCCTCCCTCACACTCCCTCTGTCCCTCTCTCTCTCCTTGAGAGAAGTACGGAGGGGATGGATGGGAAGAGAAGGGATGTTGCTCATTCATGTTATTCATACCCCCCAACCGCCTGCCTCCCTGGCACATTACACCGGCCCACAAACCCATTCTGTGACCAGCTAGGCCCTGCCCGTTAAGGCTGTTGTGGCCAGGGGCTGTGTATTCATCTTGGTTGAAAGCTTCACTGGCAGAGGAAGAGGGAGGATGAAAAGGAAATTCTCATAACGTCCCTGGCTGGGGAAAGTGTTCTAGTGCTGGTTCTCCATTGGCTTGTGCAGTCTCGCTGTAATGGACCCATGTAACTGACTAATATGACCAGCTACTGCTAGCACACCGCACACTGAATGGCGCTGAATCCAACATGTTTTTAAACATGATGGGGAAAGAGACAGAGGCAAAAGTAAGTGAGGGAGTGATGAACAGATAGCGAGATACGAGGGAGGTAGTGTTGTGATAGTTAGCTACCGGGCATGGCCCTGGCGTTACCGGCTACGCTGGCATCCCCGTTCCACCGATACCACATGCCACATCCTGTATGCCAGCGTGTGAAGTAGTTGTCCATTCGAACCAGGACCCGGTCTCATCCAGCTTCAGAACCAGCCGTCCACAACCACATCAAAGACCGGCTAAGAAGTCAGGTCCAGGAAGGTCAATACCGGGCCTCCTTTTGCATCTGAAGAGAGGCCATTTATATCAATATGTTTGATTTCCATCACTGTCAGATAGCGTGCTGGAGGCCTGCTGTAGAAATTGCGAGAGGTACGATCGTATTGAATTCAGGGGTTATGAATGAATTATTGTACAGCGCTCAATGAGTCAAGGTTTACACTGTAGACCAGTGGTGAAGCACTGGACGGACCAATCTAAAGGAGTAATTACCGAACCACCATGCCAGCTACCGGCCCCACTGAGGCCCAGCACAGCTCTAGTCTGTCCTCTGGGTCTGGGAGAGGGAAGGTGGAAGGGTGAGGGAGAGTGATGCAGTTAGAGAGCGGGTGAGCTGGCGTTTTGTTCATCAGTTGGAATGAAGTTACTCCTTTCCTCACCAGGGGATGGCAGTAGTCACACACCACACAGAGTGCTTCCTCCTCTCCTTTCCTCTACTCCTCTCTTTTCTCCTTATGTCCTCTACTACGCTCTTCTCCACTTTTCCTCTACTTCTCTCCTCTACTCTTTGGCTAAACACTGTTAACTGATCAAGGCCATTGTTACTGGAGGGGAATGTTCTTTAACCGTTCCTATTTTTTTAACCCGTGTTACTGTAGAGGAATCTACTTTAAAGCCTGTTACTGAAGAGGAATCTTCTTTAACCCATCTTACTGTAGGGGAATCTTCTTCAACCCATGTTTCTGTAGAGGAATCTTCTTTAACCCATCTTACTGTAGGGGAATCTTCTTCAACCCATGTTTCTGTAGAGGAATCTTCTTTAACCCATTTTACTGTAGGGGAATCTTCTTCAACCCATGTTTCTGTAGAGGAATCTTCTTTAACTCATGTTACAGTAGAAGAGTCTTCTTTAACCCATGTTACTGTAGAGGAATCTTCTTTTACCAATCTTACTGTAGAAGTATCTTCTTTAACCCATGTTTGCTGTAGAGGAATCTTCTTTAACCCATGTTACTGTAGAGGAATATTCTTAACCCATTGTTACTGTAGATTAATCTTCTTTAACCCATATTACTGTAGAGGAAACTTCTTAACCCATTCTTACTGTAGGGGAATCTTTTTCAACCCATGTTTCTGTTGAGGAATCTTCTTTAACCCATGTTACAGTAGAAGAGTCTTCTTTAACCCATGTTACTGTAAATGAATCTTCTTTAACCCATGTTACAGTAGAAGAGTCTTCTTTAACCCATGTTACTGTAAATGAATCTTCTTTAACCCATGTTACAGTAGAAGAGTCTTCTTTAACCCATGTTACTGTAAATGAATCTTCTTTAACCCATGTTACTGTTGAGGAATCTTCTTTAACCCATGTTACTCTTGAGAAATCTTCTTTCACCCATATTACTGTAAAGGAATTTTCTTTAACCCATTGTTATTATTTAGAAATTGAGGTTTGTACTGTATATGAGGTTCTGGCCTTAACTAAATTATATATTATACTCAGAGATTCAAATATCCCCGAAGACCTAGAGTAGCAATGGAGTTGAGAACAACTATAGATTGACTTTAGTGTCTTTATCTTCCTCTCTCTCTCTCTCAGAGTTTTGTGAGTAAACTAGATGAGTTTATCTGCTGGCTGAGGGAAGCCCTGGAGACCACAGAGAACTGGATGCCACCCAAAGCTGAAATGGACAGCCTCAGGCTCTACCTGGAGACACATCTGGTGAGGCGCACACACACACACACACATTTTCACCAACACACTAATCATCACCAACACACTAATCATCACCAACACACATACACTTGTTTTCACCAACACACACAAACAAACACACAGGGATGCATCCCAAAATACAGATATAGAGACAACATTGCTATCGCTTTCTATCAATCTCTCTCTCTCTCTCATGCCAAAACCAAACAGGCTTACATAGATTAACGTACACAGTACATAACTGTATACAAAGAGACATTCAGTGATCCTGGCAATCACTCACCCTCTCAAGAGCAAACATATGGGCAAGCACACGCCAACACACACTCACTCAAACACCCACTCACACACACACACATTTGCATACATCCAGAGACCAGCATATATGCACCTGTTTAACTCCCAGTCGAGTGAATCTCTCCATATGTATATCTGTATATGTAAACCTGTTTGCTGTGTTCTCCAGGCCAACAACACTAGCATCCAACACAAACACAACGGTATCATATTCCTAACCTTGTACAGGGCTGTGTGCATTATTCTTTCTGTGTGTGTGTGTGCTGTCTTTTTTAATGTGAACTTGGACCTGACTGAGTGTGTGTCTCATAGACAGAGGTCGGTTGCGGACTGTTCTTGAGGCTGAAGGAAGATGTCGTTGTTTTTTATTGGGACAAGCTTCTCATGTTGGTATTGATTGAGACGGGCCCTGCTAGACGGGCTTGTTTCCCGCTGTCGCTCCGCGCTCCGGGGCCAGGGAGCGCTGCGGAGGGGAGCGGGTCCCATCTGAATGTTTGGTCTCGCGCTCCAGCTGGCTTGTGGCGTCGGGGGGAGGGGGGTGTAGGGGGCGGGGCGGGGCAATGAGCTTATCTGAGTGCGGCGGCGAGCCGCGCTGCCTTCCGGTACCCCTGGGAGAGCGGTAACGAGAGGTCTGCGAGCCCGGCCGAGCGGGCGCCTCTTTATAAGGCATTGAGAGATGGCGCGAAATGAAACTGCTATTGATTGAGCTTGATGGCCGATCCAGCTCTTTGAATCACATTAACGAGGCCACTCTGTAACGGCTGGCAAATGAAAAGCCAAGACAAGAGTTTCCCAGTTGGGGGGGAGGGGGCAGTAACCATGGGGGTCACAGCCTTTAAGCACAAACACACCCAGGAAGGTAGATAGCTGTCAGTATGTCTGTCTGTCTCTCTGTCTGTGTCTTTGTCTCAATGTCTGTCTGTTTACTGTCTTTCTCGCTGTCTTTGTCCCTCCATCTGTCTTACTGTCTGTCCATCTGTCTGTCTGTCTGCCTCTGTTTCTCTATCTGTCTGCCTCTCTCTGTATCTCTGTCTGTCTGTCAGTCTGTTTGTCTCACTGTCATTCTCTCTGCCCGTCTTTCTCACTTTCTGTCTCTTTTTCTCCCTCATAAACCTTTATGTAAAACCTGCTATTGGACAATCATTATTACAAAGACCCAACAGATCACATTAAAGACAATTGCAATGGGCTGCTTTGAAAGAATCTAGAATTCAAATTGGTATTTCAATGACAAATCTCAATGTCATCCCATTTAGCTATACAATACGCTACTCTACAATATGCTAATGGAAATGGAAAAAAATGGATCAAATGGAATTGGAGATAAAATGCCAGGGCTACTTTTTAGCCCATGTTATTTTTCTGCAGTTCGTAGCAACAGTAGGTATCTTTCTCTGTGGGTGGAGGGAGAAAATGTATAACACTTCATGTCCACTCCCTGAGTAGCACCACCTTCCACTACACCACCGAGGACGTGGTACCTCTTTAATTCCATCAGAACCTGTGTGTGTGTGGGGGGGGTTGTGTGTTTTGGGGGGCTGTGTGTGTGAGTGTGTGTGTGTGTGTATTTGGAAGCCTCTTCCCATTCCCCCATTTCATAGGTGCGTTCATTCATGACCATGTTGGTTGGGTTTCTCTCCCATCTTAGTCACTGTAAAATGAAGCCCCCATATGTCTGTCTGTCTGTTTGTACTTCTATTTGTCTTCCTAACTGTATGTCTATGTAATGTGAAGATTACTGACCCTTTGCTTGAGCCAGAGAGGAGAGACAGGGGAGATGAGGTTGGAGCGAGTAGGAGAGCAAAGGAGTGGATGGGAGAGAGAGGAGATGGGAGAGGGTAGGAGAGCAGAGGAGAGGACAGGGGAGAGGAGCTGGGAGAAGAGCAGAGGTCCGGACAGGGAAGAGGAGATGGGAGACGAGCAGAGGTGAGGAGAGGACGGGAGAGAGTGGAGATGGGAGAATAGCAGAGGAGACGACAGGGAGAGGAGATGGAAGAAGAGCAGAGGAGAGGACAGGGAAGAGGAGATGGGAGAACAGCAGAGGTGAGGACAGGACGGGAGAGAGTGGAGATGGGAGAATAGCAGAGGAGACGACAGGGAGAGGAGATGGAAGAAGAGAAGAGGAGAGGACAGGGAAGAGGAGATGGGAGAACAGCAGAGGTCCGGACAGGGAAGAGGAGATGGGAGACGAGCAGAGGAGAGGACAGGGAAGAGGAGATGGGAGAACAGCAGAGGAGACGACGGGGAAGAGGAGATGGGCGAACAGCAGAGGAGAGGACAGGGAAGAGGAGATGGGAGAACAGCAGAGGAGAGGACAGGGAAGAGGAGATGGGAGAACAGCAGAGGAGACGACGGGGAAGAGGAGATGGGCGAACAGCAGAGGAGAGGACAGGGAAGAGGAGATGGGAGAACAGCAGAGGAGAGGACAGGGAAAAGGAGATGGGAGAACAGGGAAGAGGAGATGGGAGAAGAGCAGAGGAGAGGACAGGTAAGAGGAGATGGACGAACAGCAGAGGAGAGGACAGGGAAGAGGAGATGGGCGAACAGCAGAGCTTCCTGAGGACGAATGGTTTTACTGTGAGACTAGAGGTGTCAAATCAGCAATGACCCCCTGCCACTTCCCTCCCTCTCTACTCTACTGTCTGCACTGCATCGGAGATAGCACCCTATTCCATAGGGGGGCCTTAAGGCTTTGGTCAAAAGTAGGGCACTATGTAGGGGATAGTGTGCTGTTTGGTATGTGGAACACATGGTTTATCAGATCATAGCGTACTGATACCGTTCCTTTCACAACAGAATCAGACATCCTGGGAGCTGGATTTATTTCTGCGCTATAAACATTTCATCCTTAGTTCTATATTCAACACTGAAAGTAGAGAACAAGGAATTTCAAGTAACAATATATTCTCTTGAAATTAGGTCTATAATTCATAAACCGTAGCCTCCCCTCGTAAAAGATTATCAATGACAACATTCAACCTTCTATCGTGAATGCTAGATATACAGAAACTATAGAACATGGTTGGGATCTGTGCCCTCTCACTGTGGGATTTCACTTCACTACTACACTGTCTCTCGAAACAGAAGCAAATGCACAATACTATCATTATTTCATACTTTCTAATCTGCTGTGTAATTCAGTGTACTTCCATCAGATATATTGGTTTCAAGTTGTAATGTATTAGTGTTGACTTGTTCCAAGTTATCACAGAGCTGAGAGGCTATCCATCCCCTGTCTATCTGGGGATCATAAATCCAGCATCCAGGAGAGTTTTACCTTGTCATCTCTGACTAATACCTGCAGGTGACCATCTGTCAGAGGCCCATATCGGCTCTTCGCCGGTGGCATCGAGTCGACTGGGTTTTCTCTCAGTCTCATTTAAAGATAGCGCCGTAACACTAGCATCTGAGCATCGTTCCGAGGACAGTAATCTCATCACGTTTTTCTAAATGATGTACAATGTAAAAATGGAGCGAGAGAGAATGCGTTCAGGGGTCATCAGTATCTGATGTTTAGAAAGTCCTGTTGATGTGATTCTTCGTAGAGGGAGTGGGGTGCGCTGTATAGGGAAAAGGATGGACATTTGGGCAAGGCCTTGCAGTGGGTGTGAATAACGCTGTCTGTTCCCGGATCAACGTCGGAGCGTCTTTCAGTCGGTCAGCGCAGTGTTCCGATGCTCCTCACCTATGCCGCCCAGCGGAGTCGGACCGGGCTATGTTCGGTGCTCGCCGCGCCCTTGGCAGCGGCCCGTCAGAAGCAGTTAGCCGGGTCCGCGTCGGCGCGCTTACACCTTCAGTGCGCCGGTCAGATCACACCGGGCCCTAATCGCCTGCAACAGGCCGGCCCGAGATCTGAGGAGATGAGAATCTAAGGCGAAGATGGCCCCAGGCGCCTCAGTGCATCACTCCCCCGAGACCCCTCATCTCCCCCCTCCGCCCGCCCCCGCCCCCCCACGACCCTCTACACCACTCCACCAATCACATCTTCAAAAGCACGGCCCCACCCCCCTCCTCCAGGTCCCAGCATCCTCCCCGCTCCTCGGCACTCTCTTTCTCTCTCGTTCTCTCCCCTCTCTCCTCACCGCTGCACTCCTCCATTCCTCTCTTTCCCAGCCCCCCCCCCACTCCACTTTGATTACACTTAGCACCACGAGAGCTCTCGGCTTCCGTGCCGGCTTCTCGGGTATTATCAAAACCAATCAACATGAAAGTTTTCATAGCGGCACCCATGGAACGAGGGGGAAAGAGTATTAGGAAAGAGACCGGAGAGCGAGCGCGTGTTTGGGGAGAATAACAATAGCGAAATAGAGACGTTCTGGTTGTGGAGGGGCTTGGGGGAATATTGTACACATGTTGAAGTTAGGGGATGTGTAGATGAATGATCTCTCGAAGAGATAGAGGGAGGGTTGTGTCGGGAGAGGGGGAGCGTGTTGCATCGAGGCGGGGGTGAGGTGGGGGAGACCTCGGGTTGTCTATTGGGAAACAACTCTTTCGAACAATAAAAAGCTGTAATAGGGTCGTGGTCAGTTTCACATCAATTCTAGTCAATTCAGAAATCACACCGAACTCCTGTTCAAAATGTTCCCCACTGAAAAGCACTGTGGTTGACAACTGAAGCTGGGATTCCTGTGTTCTTCCTGAATTCAGTGGAATCGGACTCCCGAACGGGCTCAGCGGCCTACGTTGGATTTCGCTGTGTTTAACGTTTCATCGTTTCCGTCAAGGATGTGTCAGAGACCGAGGTTGTCACAACGCTGCGCGCGTCAGAGTAATATGCACGTCTCCGTTTCATTCGGAAACCAAATAAAAACACTGGGGGGTTTTTCCTCCCTGAGCGTGTCAGGCGGAGAACTAGAACTGTGGTGCCCTAAGTTGACGGTTGGGAGGTGTCATTGTCTGCTATGCTGTGTCTGCTTCTCCAGAGCTTCAAGCTGAACGTGGAGAGCCACAGCTCCCTGAAAGACTGCGTGGTCGAGGAAGGCAGGCAGCTGCTTCAAGTTATCATCTCCCACAAATCAGGTACGGCTCTCTTCCTGCTCGCAACCCTCACATTTATTATTAATGTTTATATTAACATACTGACCTTCAGAATTTATAAATCTTAAAGTAACCGCTTCTCAAGCAAGGGGATTGGGAAAGAAACAGCCTTTTTCAACATACATTACCAATGGCATTCTATCTGCGGTGGATTGACTGAGTGAGTGAGTCCTGGCAGACTGGAAGAAATTGGTGCTTGTGACTGGGTGGAGAATTGATAGAGGAGAGCGAGGGAAAGGGAGAGAGGCTGAGCGAGAGAGGGAAAGAAAGAGGTGAGACAGTGAGTGACTGAGGGAGGAAGAGAAGAGGCACTGTGTGTATGGAGAGAGGTGGAATTGGGAACAGCAGGGCCAGAGTCAGAGGCCATCCTCCAGACGTTCTTTCCTCTCTGCTGGGCCGATTATTCACCTAAAGCACCCAGCCAGCCAGCCAGCCAGCCAGTCAGCCAGCCGAGCACTCAGCAAATATACAAATCCACTAAGCTGACCTCCCTGTTGGCGAGTTTTCTCCTCGCGGGCTCTTAAGCTGCCTACTATGAAAAATGCAGATGGTCCCCAGGATGGTGGAGCTGTTTGACAGGATTGAGGAGAGAGGACAGGCCTGCTCTGAATGACCACAGAACCAGCTCTCTCCCTCCGTGTCACTCCTCTGTTTACCTGTGTCACTCTTTTTCTCTTTACCTGTGTTGCTCCTTTCTTTCCCTCTCTGTCACTCCTCTCTCTCCCTCCATGTCACTCCTCTCTCCCTACTTCCATATGTACTCTGCAACTCTCTATCCCTCAAGATATCTCTCTTTCTCTCCCTTCACATCTGTCTCTGTTCTGTATCTCTCTCCCTCCACATCTCTGTCCATGTCTCTCTCCCTCCACATCTCTGTCCATGTCTCTCTGCCTCCACATCTCTGTCCATGTCTCTCTCCCTCCACATCATCTCTGTCCATGTCTCTCCCTCCACATCTCTGTCCATGTCTCTCTCCCTCCACATCATCTCTGTCCATGTCTCTCTCCCTCCACATCATCTCTGTCCATGTCTCTCTCCCTCCACATCTCTGTCCATGTCTCTCTCCCTCCACATCATCTCAGTCCATGTCTCTCTCCCTCCACATCTCTGTCCATGTCTCTCTCCCTCCACATCATCTCAGTCCATGTCTCTCTCCCTCCACATCTCTGTCCTTGTCTCTCTCCCTCCACATCTGTCTCACTCCTACTCCATACCTCTGTCTCTTCCCTCTTTCCTTCAATGTCTCTGCCACTCCCCATCAGTCTCTCTCTCCATTTCTCCCTCTGTCTCTACTGTATCTCAGTCTCTTCAAATCTTTCTCTACTTGGATTTTGATCGGATCAATCTATTTCTTTCTTGTCTCCTTGTATCTCTTTCTCAGTCTCTCTATGTCTTTCTGTATGTCTCTGTATGTACTTTAGTTCTTAGTACATACACTCCTTTACAATTGGACACCGCAATTATTAGCAAATCTGTCAGTTACTTCCCTCTCTGCAGACACTAATACCTGGTTTCCTAGCAACTCAGCAGATCAGTCATGATAATTCCACAGGTATGTGTGCTGTGTGACACTGTTGAGCAGCCAGTCACTAGATAGTAGTGTGTGTGTGTGTGTATTACAGGGTCACTTTCTGCCCTGGCTCATTCATCTTGATTTGCACTGTGTAATTACTTTGAACAAACAGGATTTGGGTAAATCATGGTTGCTGGTACAGTGTTTGACAGGCAGACAGCCACGCAGACAGACAGACAGACGGGCGGGCGGGCACATTAATACGCCAATGAGGATTCTGCAGGTGGAAGGGATGCGCTATGGGAAGGGATTAACTGTAACCCTAACACTAACGGCAGTGCAAATTCCCTCCATTTCGTTTTGTCCACGTATAGTACATTAGAACATGGATGCTATTGAAGCCTGAGGTGAAGCTGGAGAGAGAACAGTGGTCCATGGACGAATTCCTGATGACATGAAATTTAAAACACCTAGCTCCAACTGTTGAAGCCCTGCTTAAACCCTACCAAACAATGTAAACAATGTACCAACAACCCGATAAAACCCACTATCACATTTAAACAGTAGATGGTGGAAAAGTAACTGAATAACGAGGGTTTTCGTGTCTGAAAGTTTTAAAGCAGTGGTTTATGCCGACTGAATGGAGGAATAGCCACTCATTTATTGACTCTCTCTCTCTCTCTCTCCCTCCCCCTGCCTTTTCCCCGCCCCTGTCTCTGTGTTATCTGGCTGTCCGCCAGGCCTGAGGGACATGCTCCAGATGATCCTTCACCAGTGGCAGGAGCTCCAGAGGCAGATCCGCCGCCAGCACAGCTGGATGCTACGCTCCCTGGACGCCATCAAAGCCCACATTCTGGCCACTGAGGCCGGGGCCTCTCTGGAGGCAGGGACCACGGCTCCACTGACCAGCCCCAAGGTAAACTGGCTGCACACGGACTCCATTTCCCCCTCATATCCCCCGTATCCCCTATCGCCCCAGTACCAGCGACAGGCTGACTGGCATCGTGCTGACTGATGTCCACCCTCTCTCCCCCACTCTTCTATCCGCCTCGCTCTCCTCTAGCACTCTCCTCCCTCCCTCTTTCTCTCTCTGTCTGTCCTCTCCTCACTCTAGCCCCGGGCTATCCAGTGCTCGCTCAGCAAAATAAACAAACAGAAGTGTGGAGATGGGAAGGGGTTGCTGCTATTAGCATAAGAAACAGTAAAGCTTTCCAGTTAGAAGTTACTGGGGTGGGGGGGGGGTTAGGGAGAGGGAAGGTGGCTGGGGGGGTGGGGGAGGAGGGGAGAGGAAGGGAGGGGGGACATGTATTTGTGCATGATGTGAATATTAAATTTTTCAAAAATGAACTGTAAATCAGTCGTGGTGGCTTCATAAATAATGTGAGAAGACAAACTGCAATAGACCCGCATACGAGCGTGTGCGTGCACACACACACACACACACACACACACACACACACATACACTCACACATACACAGGGACAACACGCCAAAAAAAATCCCTAACAATTATTCCTCGCTCAAAATTTGCGAAACCCAATTTCTGTTGCTTGTGTTTAATGTGTAATTACTGGCATAGTCATTCTAGGTTATGACTGCTTATTGTTTAATTGCCAATTGTGATTTGGTAATTATGGTCCGATTTTGGTGGAGGGATGCGTCCTCTCCACTTAGGCAGGCAGAGGGAGAGAAATGGATTTGTGTTTGTGCATCAGAAGGATATGAGCAGCCATGTCAGTGCATCAGCTCAGCTCGCCTGGATTTCCCAAGGGCCCGTGCGACGTGGAGGCGCAATCTTCACAGCAACGCTCCTCACTCTTCCTTCTTCTGACCATAATCTCTTCTGCTTCATCTGAACCAAATGAGAAACACAATGGCTTTTTCTCTCCCATGCATAGCGCAGCCAGCTGTCCTTTCCTCTTCCTCCTCGCCTCGCCCTCCTCTTCGGGATTTTTTAATACAGTGATGGGTGTGGCGCATCCCTCTTTTGCCCGTTCGTCGACGGCGACATAAATAATCCTGCTGCTTTTAAATTGTTTTGTTGCAATTAGAAATCACCACAATCAGTGTGATCAGTCAGCTCTGACATCCATTAGCCGCTTGGTTACAGCGAATTAACACGGAGACGAGCCTGTGATTCATTATCCCATAGCTGTTAATGACGATCAGATGCATCGCCTAATTAGAGAATGGCCGTAGTGGCGGGGGAAGGTCAGAGAAGGAGCCGTGAATCCCAGCCCGGCACTGAGTGTTTAGACGCCCCCGACTCACGCGGGGGTTGGGTAGACATGCTAGGTGGGCGGGCAACGCGGACATGACGAGGTGGCGTCGTCTGATCCGAGGATCGGAGGGATGGATGGTGACAGCGGGCGATGTCAGCGGAGTGCCGGGTCACGGGTCTCGTCCATCGGGTTGGGTTTGCCGTTTGTCTGTCAGGGGTTCTGACGAGTTGTCATTAACGTGGGAGGAGCGCTGAGGGTTGTTAATGCTGTTTTAATGTGCTGCAAGGACGTTACACTGCTGGAACAGTGGCCTTCAGAAAGTATTCAGACCCCTTTACTTTCTTCACCTTTTGTTCTGTTAGACTTAAATATTCAGTTTTGCCGTCAATCTACATTCAGTACTCCAAATTGAAAAAGAAAATTCTAAATGACAATTTTCTAAAGTTGGACACATTACACCTACTATTTCTTGGCCACTGTTTTCCACATTATAGAATAAGAGTGAAAACATCAAAACTACGTATGGAATGGAAAAGATATATGGAATCGTGTATTAACTAAAAAACGTTATAGAAATCAAAAGATCTATATTTTTATTTCTTCAAATTAGCCACCCTTTTCCTTGATGATGGCCTTGCACAGTCTTGGCATTCCCTTTACCAGTTTCATGTGGTGAAAATTTGTGACGAGCATGTAAATGACATCATCAAAGTCCAGGTCTGACAGGGGGTTCCTATTCACAAGAGCATGTTTTGCAGCTTGGGTATTGACGCTTAGTTGCGCATTGCACACCGCTTGAGAAGTAGTTTACAATGGGAATCCATCGTGAAAATAAATGTGAACCTCCTTACAGTATGATGGAGAACATCAGAAATGGCTTTCTTCCTCAATGGCCATGTTTCTTTCCAATGTCCCATTAATTCCTAATGTTCCTAAAAACAACAGGTGCTCTTTGAGGTCATTAATTCGCGGGTGTAAAAACGGCACATGGAAGAGCAATGCGACATGTCACTGGGGTACTAAAGTGTGAGATGGAGACACTAACGCTACCCCCACCATACCATTAAGGTGTGGATGAAGCAAGGTGTGCCTCTCCTGGCGCCCATAACGGTTTGTTGTTATTGCAGAGAGCATATGTTCCTATCTGTCGTCTCTATTCCACAGTCTGAATAATTTTCTGTGAGACCATGAAGTTTTGAACATAGCTGGATCCTGGTCAAATGGCAATCCTCAGGGAACCTTCTCTTGTTTAGTTATTCTCCTCTAATTAAATTGTTGGGGAAGATCAGAGAGAGAGGGAGAGAAATAGACAGAGTGAGGGAAAGGAGAGGGGAGAATTAAAGATAGATAGAGAAAAGAGATAGAGAGCATAAGATCGACCAAAGAGGAGAGAGGGGAGCTTGTTGTAATGATAAACCTCTAAGAGTTTTGACACTCAACGCTTCACACCAAAATAACATGGTTCTTCAGTCTCAATAACAATCTAAAGATTCAGTCCCAATAACAAGCTACAGCTTCAGCCCAAATAACAATCTAAAGCTTCAGTCCCAATAACAATCTACAGCTTTAGTCTCAATATCAAGCTACAGCTTCAGCCCCAATAACAACATACAGCTTCAGTCCCAATAAAAATGTGAAGCTTCAATCCTAATACCAATGTATAGCTTCAGTTCCAATAACAAGGTAGACCTTCAATCCCAATAACAAGGTAGACCTTCAGTCCCAATAACAAGGTAGACCTTCAGTCCCAATAACAATCTAATGCTTCAGTCCCAATAACAATCTAAAGCTTCAGTCCCAATACAAGCTACAGCTTCAGTCCCAATAAAAATCTAAAGGTTCAGTCCAAATAGCATGCTACAGCTTCAGTTCCAATGAAAATGTGAAGTTTCAATCCCAATAACAATGTAGAGCTTCAGTCCCAATAACAAGGTAGACCTTCAATCCCAATAACAAGGTAGACCTTCAATCCCAATAACAAGGTAGACCTTCAGTCCCAATAAAAAGCTGCAGCTTCAGTCCCAATAACAATCT
>JACXGJ010015256.1:0-13785 GCA_016801105.1 Esox niger | reverse complement strand
CAGGCTCCACCTCTCTCTCACCCACTCAGTACCCCCTCACTCTTACCAGGCTCCACCTCTCTCTCACCCACTCAGTACCCCCTCACTCTTACCAGGCTCCACCTCTCTCTCACCCACTCAGTACCCCCTCACTCTTACCAGGCTCCACCTCTCTCTCACCCACTCAGTACCCCCTCACCCTCACTCTCCCTCCCTTCTAGCTCTGTCAGTCAAACAGTCTTCATAGACCAAGAATGTATCCCATCACTACTTCCCTGGTTAATCCCTGAAAAAAGATAGATGGTTTCCTGGAAGACATACATCATATTGTATCATTCGGAGTTTTTCACTGGTAAATGATCCAGCTTTGTTTATATCTGCACGCATGCACTCACGCACGCACGCACACACGCACACACACACACACACACATTAAGAAGCTCAAGTTTACACATACACATTCACACATGAATCAGACATAATCCCTGAGTATGTTCAAACCACTGGTCTGGCAAAGCTCACTGTCTGTTTCCCTTTCAAAAGATTGTACCTCCACTCCAGTCTGCTGTTGCCAATACCGAAAAACATCCTAATAAGATTATTCCACTTCAGAATGTCAACTCTGATTCGTTCTGGGCCGAATGAACCGGCAGCCTGCCCTGCCTCGGGGACCAGGAATTGATCGATTTTCCAGGGTCCAGGTGAAATCTGATCAACGCCATCAACGTTTCGCCATTCCTCTGAAAGTGAAATTGATTAATATGTGTCATGTATGTATTTTAGGAGAGAAATGCGGAGAGTGACTGAGAGACAATGAAAGGCCCAATAAACATAACTGACCATGTTTCCACATTCATTACTTCAGCCCATTTAAGCTAACGGTGTCTCTTACAGATAGAGATGATCTGGAGCGTTGGAGAGGGTGGGGGCTGTTTCAACACAGAATTGGAAAAACTCAAATTCTGTGTGACTTAGGAACCCTGAAGCGCCCAGCACTGACAAGTCTCGCTTCACGTAACCAGGGAACGACACTCCCTAACCGTCAGGTCCATCGGCAACGGGTGTCCCGTCCGCTGAATGCCTGCCGTTCATCCATCTGTCAGTAAATGAATCTGGTATCCCGTTGGGCCGTGTCACGCTACAACGCTCGCCTGGTGACCACCGACCCAGTCAGATGTGTCTGCTGAGACTGTTCACTAAATCACTATGGCTTACCGGGGATGTGTTGGATGGAGAACTGGGGCCAAGGTGCCAAGTGGCATTTTAGGATCAACCCCCACCCTTTCCCGGGCGGTCCGATCCCAGACCACCACCCCCTCGACACGCATATAACATCGCCTCGGAACGGAAATCTGACACCCCCACTGGCTCCAGCTACATCCCTGGGCTAAATGTACCTTTCTTCTGCCGATCAGGAGGGTTAGTGGGTGCGGGCTTGTTTGCAACCCGCCTCCAGTTCTCCTCTTATACTTAGCAGGTGTGTGTGGTATGATGGACACCTGACCCAGTCAGAAGGTCAGAGCGGCCTTTGATCATTTTACCCTAGCCTCTGAAATAGACAAAAGGGGAGAGGCACTGGCATGCCCTCTGAATACGATCACACAGCGTTCGATTGTGAGCGTGTGTGCGCGCGGGTTTGTGAGTGTGTTTGTGTGTTAGCGAGTGTGTTTTTACGTGATTGTGAGCGCTCGCTCCCATTTCAAAGCGCCTTCCAGGAAGCGACTGGTGTAGTGAGACAGTATGTTGCTGGTGTTGTCGCCGTGATGTTCTCCTTGGTTACAACAAGCAACTGAATTCCAGCCACATCCCTGAGTCCAGGAAAAAGACCATTCGGCATCTCTCTCTTTCTCTATCCCCCCGTCGGACAGCCAGCGTCTTCTCAACAGGTGTGATCCAAAATACATTAAAGCGCCTCCCCGAATCCTAACCTAAATCTTTGGAAAGAATGTACCTTCTTGTCGATGTCCTTGGATCCAAACCTCCGTGTCATACACTGCACCTCCCTGGATCAAACCCTTGATCAGCTCTCCCCTAAGGCGGAAACTCCTCCCTGTAACCAACCCCTGATGCTTTACAGTCGCTGACTTTATGGACTAATTATGGTCTCTGATTTAATGGAATTAAATACATATAGAGCAACAGATAGAGAAATATGGACAGATTAAATTAATTCTTTAGTTCATCCTATTTATATAAATATATTACGCTATGAAAAACACTTTTTATTAGCCTCATTAAATCTTGTTTACACAGAGTGCTCACACAACCAGACACAAGCACACACACAACTTGTATACACAGCAGCACCAATAAACCCATTTAATAATTTGCTGACTTCAGAATGAACTCTCTTGGTTTGACTGTTAGTAACACACAACACTGATATGAAACTAATGATTCGAAAGGATATTGAGAGTAGCAAGACTCCTCCACACACAAGCACACAAACACACACGTGCACGCACAGAGACATCCGGAGGCAACAAACGCGCTGCAGTCTACCGTTGCACTCAGAGGAGCTGAAAGACTAAGAGAGCAGCAGAGACCCGGCGTAATGCGTCTACCGGATGACGTGTTCAGCTGGCACCCGGCGTAATGCGTCTACCGGATGACGTGTTCAGCTGGGACCCGGCGTAATGCGTCTGCCGGAGGACGTGTTCAGCTGGCACCCGGCGTAATGCGTCTACCGGATGACGTGTTCAGCTGGGACCCGGCGTAATGCGTCTGCCGGAGGACGTGTTCAGCTGGCACCCGGCGTAATGCGTCTACCGGATGACGTGTTCAGCTGGCACCCGGCGTAATGCGTCTACCGGATGACGTGTTCAGCTGGCACCCGGCGTAATGCGTCTGCCGGAGGACGTGTTCAGCTGGGACCCGGCGTAATGCGTCTGGCGGAGGACGTGTTTGGGTGAGGACGTGTTCGGGAGGACGTGTTCGGTTGAGACCCAGCGTAATGCGTCTGCCAGAGGACGTGTTCAGCTGGGACCCAGCGTAACGCGTCTGCCGGAGGACGTGTTCAGCTGGGACCCGGCGTAATGCGTCTGGCGGAGGACGTGTTTGGGTGAGGACGTGTTCGGGAGGACGTGTTCGGTTGAGACCCAGCGTAATGCGTCTGCCAGAGGACGTGTTTGGGTGAGGACGTGTTCAGGAGGACGTGTTCGGTTGAGGACGTGTTCGGGTGAGGACGTGTTCGGTTGAGGACGTGTTCGGTTGAGGACGTGTTCGGGTGAGGACGTGTTCGGGTGAGGACGTGTTCGGGTGAGACCCGGCGTAATGCGTCTGCGGGAGGACGTGTTGGGTGAGTCCGTGTGTCTGGTTCTGATCCACATTCGGCACGATCGTGTGCCCCCACTGCGCACACTTTCACTTTGATAGGATCTTAATTGTCTGTTGGTCTCTGTCTGTGTGTGTTAGAAGGGTGAACACAGCCGACATCGGGGTCCAAGCTGTAAAACAAGCTGGTCTTGGCAGAGGGCCAGTGATTTGGGGAGCCGTTTGATTGACAGCAGGCCTGGGGAGGGTTAAGATCAGGAAACAGATAACAACAAATGGAATATCACAGACATGTCACAGAGACTCCCTGTGAGAACGTGTGTGTGTGTGTGTGTGTGTGTGTGTGTGTGTGTGTGTGTGTGTGTGTGTTTTTGTATGTTAGTGTGTGCCATGTACTGATATAATTGTCAGGTCCTGATGTCATCACAAATATAATAAACTGTGGAAATTCAAGACTAGAGTGGACATTTGAATGTTCCTCACTTATATAAATGGATTACAATGGAGTTTTAGGGGTTAATTTTAGGATTACAAGGGGGGTTTAGGGGTTAAGGTTAGGATTACAGTGGGGTTTTAGGGGTTAAGGTTAGGATTACAGTGGGGTTTTAGGGGTTAAGGTCAGAATTGCATTGGGGTTTTAGGGTTTAAGGTTAGGGTTACATTTGGTTTTAGGGGTTACGGTTAGGATTACATTGGTGTTTTAGGGATTAAAGTTAGCATTACATTGGGGTTTAGGGGTTAAGGTTAGGATTACATTGGTATTTTAGGGGTTAATGTTAGGATTCCATTGGGTTTTAGGGGTTAAGGTTATGATTACATTGGGTTTTAGGGGTTAAGTTTAGGATTATAATGGGGTTTTAGGGTTAAGGTTAGGATTACATTGGGTTTTAGGGGTTTAGGTTAGGATTACATTGGTATTTTAGGGATTAAGGTTTGGATTTCATTGGGTTTTAGGGGTTAAGGTTAGGATTATTTTGGGTTTTAGGGGTTAAGGTTAGTATTACATTGGTATTTTAGGGGTTAAGGTTAGGATTTCATCGGGTTTTAGGGGTTAAGGTTAAGATTATATTGGGTTTTAGGGGGTAAGGTTAGTATTACATTGGTATTTTAGGGGTTAAGGTTAGGATTTCATTGGGTTTTAGGGGTTAAGGTTAGGATTGTATTGAGTTTTAGGGGTTAAGGTTAGGATTATGTTGGGTTTTAGGGTTTAAGGATAGGATTACATTGGGGTTTTAGGGGTTAAGATGAGGGTCGGGCATAGGGTTTAGGGAATACTGATTTTCTAATTGAAATCCATTGTGATCCCAAGAAGTCCTCACAAGTATACTAAATCTAGTTAATGTGTGTAAATAGTGTGTGTGTATATGTGTATGCGTATGTTTGTGTGCGGGTGTGTGCGTACCTGGGTCACAAAGTCTGATACAATCTGTGATTCAGTAATAACACTGTGTATGAGAGAGAAAGAGAATGATGGTGAGAGGGAGAAATCAGAGTTAGAGATTAAAGATCTCTTGTGTAACAAAGTAAAACACATAAAGACTGTTCTCTCTCAGTCTAGGGAACGCAACCTTACATGACTGGTTTTGTTGGTCAGGTTCCTGACAGCTCTTTGACCATGGCAGAGCCCTGGAGAGGGACTGAGCAATGTTCAGAGCTGCATTTATTTTCCGATTAACTGCCCAGCAGTTTTACGGAGAAAATCTCCGGAATTGAAAGATACTTTAAACGACACACAAAGGAATCCGTTACCTCACCTCATTTTTCAGCCCATAAAACTTTGCGCTCTCTCTCATACACTCATATACCACAAACCCACACCGACACACACAGAGTTACAGTTAATGTTGAGTGTGCGCCCATAACGAGAGTGGAGAGTAAATATTAACCTCTGAGGTGTTCCAGCCGTGACAGCTCATTAAGTTTGGACGTATGTCTTGTGTGTGGGTGTGTGTTGTGTGTGTATTATGTGTGAGAGTGCCTGTGTGTGTGTGTGTGTGTGTGTGTGTGTGTGTGTGTGTGTGCATATGACTAGGTGTGATGCATCCCAGTCCATTCTCACTCATGGCTCTAAAAACATATTAATGTGACCTGCCACTCCATCCAAAGCCAGTTTCCCAGACTCACTGTCTAACAGGGGGCCATTTTTGAATACCACCTAAGTTTAAGAGCAGAGCAGACGGGGTGTCGGACGCACCCCGTGACACCACAGCCATTCATCACCAGCGAGTCTCCGGCTGACCAGCCAGTCCGAGTCTCCGGCCTCCGCTGTCCTTTAGGCGATATAAGCGTGAGTGTGATCAGTCATTGGATCATCACCAACCAATCAGAATACACAAACCAATGACTTTGTACATTTCAGTTGTTTAGCGGACCGCCTATGACTAAATATTGTCTAGATCGACTAGCAGTTAGCGCACACATTTTGATATAGCCACGTGGCACAATGAGCAATTTATGATCTTTTTCTTGAACAATGTGTGCGGTTAATGAATCACACGGTTCTTTGTTTTCTCAGGTTTTCAGTCCACAGGGTGAGGCAGTTCACATCTTGCGGGGAAGGAACCTCAATGTGTGCAGCGCGATGCTTGACCGGTGGAAGGACTCTGGCTAGGGAAATTGATTACTTTGGATCCATTGTCAGAAGGAAAAGTCCATCAATGAAGGGAAAGGCGTGATCACCCCAGCACCACATCCCGGGTGGTAAAACCCACATCATCCGTCCATTCATCTGTGGGTTCAGAGGGCGGCCATGTTGTAAACCTGGAAGCCCATCCCCAGTGACTCCATTCATAGTTCTGTGTTCCTTAACCTTTACCTGTGAGCTTCAACAACCTGTGAGCTTCAACAACTTGTGAGCTTCAACAACCTGTGAGCTCCAACAACCCGGCCGCATCACATCTGCTAAAACTGAATTCTTCAGATCGTCACAGAGCTGTTTATGAAGGAAACAAATCCGTCTTTGCCTTACCGGAACATCAACACTGAAAGAATCACTGGAGTCACCCCAGCCACCCAGCTCCCATATGATGTTGTTTTCCCCTTTTGGTTGCTATTCCCGGTAAAGTCCAAATGCAGATGAGAAGAGCGCATAGCAATTCATGAGAGTTCACGCATGAATACTAAGACATGAGGATGCATAAGTAGTCTGGAGCGTCGAGGACAACAGCCGGCTCAAGACGTGAAACATTCTCAGGCCATAACGTTAAAGCACGGCTACGGCTACGAGATCTGCAAATCACGTTCTACAAGGAGAAAAGCACGTAAAGTCATAAGCCTTATGCTAAACCTACCAAAAAAGGATTTATTGTACATTTCAACGCATTCCAGAGAGTTACTGTAAGCTCAGGGGTGGAGGTTAAGTGACTCGTATCGCACCCACACACATGCACGCATGCACAGGCCATTTCCGGCGTTCCGTATTTGGTGTGAAACACATCATTACCTTGACGGATACCATCTCTTGGTCAGACAGGGTTACACACACACACACACACACACACACACACACCCACACACACGAAATGAGTGGCCCCAACCCCTTCATTTGGAGACATACAGGGACCCCTCCCTCACCTCCAGGAGGCCCCATGGCTCCTCTGTCGTCCACAGTTGGCTTGCTCTGGAAGAAACCTGAGCTGGGATTCAGCTCCCCCCGTCACCCACAAACCCATCCTGCCTAACCCCCCCCAAGTTCCCCCCTCCAGCTCCAAGGACTCTTTAAAATGTGTGTCAGGACCTCAGAAGCGTGGCCAAGGCAAACAGCTGGCTTAGCCCAGAGATATGCTACATTTCGGTTTCACATACACACACAGGCATGCATATATGCATGCACACGCACATCTACACACACACAATCATGTTATATTTCATAGTCCAGTGTGAATTTTGGCTGCAGAAATGGTGAGGCCTACTAGGAAAACTCAAATGTGCTATTCGTAGGCCACACACAAGCATACACACACACCCACCCACACACACATAAGCATACACACATCCACACACACACACACACGTGCAAGCCCAAATGTCGACTGCTTGACCGGTATAGGAGCCCACAGACAGACGTCCTTGGAGTCTTCGTAACACTAGGGAAGACCTGTTCCATTTGACAGTACAGCTGGACGGACAAAGAACTTCAAGAATTGAAGACTGACAAAGACAGGAGATTGTTGTATAAAGTGTTTCCCACTCCAGAGTCAGACAGATCCCTCCGACATATGTTCTCACAAGAGGTTCTTGAGGGATCCTTTAAAGGTTTCTTTGAACAGAAAACAGTGGAGGAGGAACATTGTAAATTATCCTAAGGAACCCCTTAACTTAGTAACCACATTTTCCATACTGAAGTGACTGAGAGCTTGTTGCCCATCTCAATCCACCCACAACCCTCAGTCCTATTTACTCAAATCTACCTGTCTCACCCTACTCACACACAACCACCTGTCTTACCCTAGTTAATTTCATCTTCCTGTCTCACTCAACTGACCCACAATCACCTGTCTTATCCTAGTTAATTACATCTACATGTTTCACGATACTCACCCACATCCACCTGTCTCATCCTAGTTACTTACATTTACCTGTCTCACCAAACTCACCCACATCCACCTGTCTCATCCTAGTTACTTACATTTACCCGTCTCACCAAACTCACCCACATCCACCTGTCTCATCCTAGTTACTTACATTTACCCGTCTCACCAAACTCACCCACATCCACCTGTCTCATCCTAGTTACTTACATTTACCCGTCTCACCAAACTCACCCACATCCACCTGTCTCATCCTAGTTACTTACATTTACCCGTCTCACCAAACTCACCCACAAACACTTGTCTTATCCTAGGTAATTACATCTACCTTTCTCACTCTACTCATCTACTTCCATCTGTCTAAACCTCGATGTCTCCTGTCTGTTTCCCCCCCGTGTCCCGCCCTGTCAGGAATGGTGCTTCATGTTACAGGGAGATAATAGATGTCACTGTGTGGGATCCTGGTCTCAGCGTATGGTGACTCAAAAATGACACCCACCCCCCAACACACACACACACACACACACACACACACACACTTGTGAGGACAAGCGCCTCATTCTCTAAACCATGGGAACCAGCCCCCCGTCCCCGTTTTCTTTCCTCCTCTCTCTCACTTTCTTTGCCCATGAAGCTCTCTCTGATTCCAGTTCCACCCTCCCCCCGCTCCAGATGACAGGTACAGGACGAGTCGCCAAACCCAGGCTCCTTCATTGCCTCTGTGACAAAGCGGAGAGAGTGGGTGGGGGGTTGACAGGCAGGTGGGGCGTGGGAGGCGACTCCCCTCCTTTCCCCCTCTGCTCCGGGGAGGCCCAGGGTAACTGAACCTGTTAAAAGCTTATCTGGTTACATAGCACTGAGACACCTCTCCCCAGGTAAGGCCCTCTGTTCAGCCAATCCACCCCCCCCCCCACACCCCAACACACACACACACCCACACACCAAGTGACGATGATGTCATCTCTAAGGCATCAGGCGATAACCCTTAACCCTGTCTGTTCACACCTCTTTTTTTGCCCTAATCATACGATGAGTCCTATCTCAGATTGCTGTGGGGTTGAGACAGCAGAAACGTTTTCACTGTGGCCACATATTTCGTAAGGAGATTACAACATTCCAAGATACACTCTGACCTAACTGAACACACAGATTGTTTTTGGATGCAGGGAGAAGCAAGAGAATGAGGGAGAAGGAGAGAAGCAAGAGAATGAGGGAGAAGGATTAGAGGCCATGCCTGCATCCCATGCCTGCATCCCTCGCTGCTCTCATATGTGCTCTCAGTAACGTTCACCCCTACAACGCTACAATGTGGAAGCCTGATTCAACATACACAAACAGACTTTCATTTGGACTGGAAGTGTAATACTCTTAAGACTAATTCCCCTATCAATATCCCCTAACTTGAACTCGAACCCTCAACTTAACCACATGCCTAAATGTTGATGTTGTCTGTGAGATCTGGACATAAGGTGCTCACTTCCATAACATGTTCTCACTTAAATTCGGTTTATACCTCAATCCAGTCCAAAATGGGGACACCAAGTTGTTTGCCCATGAAAAATATCCTACTTTTAATAATACTAAATGTTACCCTAATAACAGGACAAAATGTCCCCATTAGTCACCTTTTATTGATCTAACCCCATTATTTCCTTGTTATATATTCAAGTCAGAAAAAAACACACACGCACGCACGCACACACACACACACACACACACACGCGCACACACACACAGAGTATTTCTAGTGTGCGTGCTATCAATGTTATTGTTATCATCGTCATGGCAGCAGGTATTTGGAGTGTTGGGTAAACTCATTGACATGGAGTCATCCTGTTATATTCTCCAGAGTGAATGTGTTCACACGTTTCTCATGAAGGGAACCACTCCAGAACGCTGGTAATAGTGTTCTAACTTAATCCTTCATTACACACACATCCGTGCCAAAACGCCTCTCTTCGGTTCCCATTCATTTACACAAAGGAAAAGTCGAATCAGGCCCCACTGTACCTGCTGGGGATCATCTACGTTCCACCTCCATGCTACAGTTTTTCTCGACTGCTAAGATTCTTTTAATGAAACCGGGGTCAAGTATTTCTCCATTAGAACCTTATGAGTGCAGCAGTGTTCTTTGTTCACATAACAGTTACTGATTTCTCGTTGCTTTCACACACAATGTCAGAGCTAAGCACATAATAGCGTATACACAACTCTCTATTAAAATATAAAGCTCAGTCGAGTATATCGTGTCAAACAAAATGTAAACATTTTGTCATAGCTAATGCAAACTTCCATGAATGTGAATCTTCTATATGTATACAGAACTTCTTAGCACAATTGTTTATTCAACAATAAATGACTATTTATGCATAAGAGAGGCCTCCTATGATTTGCGACCTGCGTGAATGGATGAAGTAAGAGGAAGGGAACAGGGGGCAGAGGTTAGGACGGTGACTGAAAGTAGAGAAGAACAATCGTTTTAGAGGAAATACGTGCCACAACTATTGACTATCTTGTCAGTCATGACCTTTCCAGAGAGAGGTTGTGCAGTGGGACTGGCTCAGTTTCAGCAGAGCAGCTGTTGCGTCAATAGTAAGACTATTCTAGAGTGACAGGTAAGTTGCAAGGCTATAAGCCACTGCACGGAGTGCAATATGTATATACAAAATACGTTGTCATTTTTGTGATTTGTTAGCTTGGTGTATTTCCTTCTCGGTAGGAACACTATTTGAAAGGACAAAATAAAAAAGGGTAAAAAAAAAACTGTTAAGCCTTTGGTTATTGAATGTTCATACTCTTCAGAAAATTTTTACATTGGTTATCTTTAGTAAAATTTTTTTTTTTTAAAGAGCCCTTATTATGTTATTGTAATATGTTTACTTGCCTTTAATGGCTCATAGAACTGTGCCTTTTTTGCATGATTCTACGCATGAATTATGTATAACACTACGCATGGTTCTATTACAAAATTATAATAAATTTGTTCCAGTATGGTTATTTTCCAACATTGGAAAAGCCCAGGTTTACACGGGGATGAAGGAGGAGGGCAAGAATCACGTTCAGTTTGTTTTGTTAGTTAGAGTGTAGTCAGTGTAGAGTAGTTCTACATCCCAGTGTAAACCTGGCCTGGAGGGGGTAAGAACTGACATGGAGAGAGTGTGAAAACAAAGGGACATCCGTAGCTTCCCTCCATGTCCGCGTCTCCTCCTGTCCTCTCAGTTTTCATTCCTCCATCTTTCCCTCCTTCTGTGATGAAGCTGTCTGCACTGACTGAGCTAAAGGGGTGAACTTTACTCAGCATGGGGTTCTTAAGGGCTACCCCAACCGCGCCCTCCCACTTTTTGAACGAACCGCTCCGTGTCAGTCCCTCCCCTCGAAAACACAGAGACATCCCCATTGTCTTTTACCACGGTGGGGGCTAAGGATTAGTTGTCCCGGTAACAGTTGTGACTGCGGAGTGCTGGCTGGCGTTGTGTGTGTATCTGTGCGGCCTCTCCTTGCCCCCCTCCTCCGCACCAAATTCCTGTAGTCTCACCAGCGGTGTAATCACTCTCAGCAGAAATAATTGGAACACTAATTCACCCCCCCCACCACCATACACTCACCCATCACCCATCACCCCCACACTCACACACTCCAGAGTTGAGCCAGTTCAGCTTGTGTTCTTCATTAAAAATCTAGAACCCCCAATGCACACACCAACGACCCCTTCCCCCACTACAGACACACACACACATACATCCTAGTCGCTAAAAGACATAACACCTCTACACACACAAAAAATATTATCGAATGCAGAATTTTCATTAACACACACACACACACACACACAGACTTAGTAGATAGTGATAATGCCTGGCCATTCATCACAAAGGTCAGAGGTCAGCCCCTGAGTATCTAAATACCAGCCCTGATGCGCAATCCAACACGCACACAAACACACCCACACGCACAAATGCGGACTCAGGCACACACCCCGCTCTCTGCCCCAGAAGAGGTAACAGGAGCAGGGCTCCACAGTGGGGGTCTGAGTGAAAACTAAGTGGAGGCTTTGAGGCCAGCTGTGTTCACTCTCTCCATCCCTCCCTTTTTGTCTTTCTCTACTTCACTCTCTCTCTGACTCTCCCTCTGTTTCTGTCTCGCTCTCTCTCTCTCTGCCTCTCTCAATACTTCTCTTTCTGTTCCTTTTCTTTCTTATGTATCCCTTCTCCTTCTATCTCAAAACACACACACACGCGTACACACATTCATGGTACACACACACATAGACACACACACACACAAAGTTGGTTTTACTTTCAAAAGGAGGACGGGACAAAAGGACCATTAGATGAATTGTTTTCCCGAACTCCTGATCACTTACATCAAATTTAACCCCATGTGTTTTGTGAAGTCCTCATTTGTCCCCAAAATGTCCTCACGGTAATAAGCACCGGTCCTCATTTTGACAGAACTGCGCATAGATATTCACCTGTCTCAACAACTGGTCTCTGTTGGCTAAGTGATGTCAGTGGTTGTGGGTAATTGTGGGTAAACAAGAAGCTTTGCGTCTGATATGCTGAGCTGTGAGCTGCGCTGTTCTGAGGACCTCAGCCTAGATTAACCAAGACCTAAAACGTCAGAGCTTTCATGCGGCTACACTGAAAATCCGCTTACTGACCACTTAAGGCTCACTCTCAGCACTCACACACACGCACACACACACACACACACACACACACACAAACACACACACACACAAACACACAATGAATGTCAGGGTGGGCAACAAAAAAAAAGCCAACACACCCACTCCTGACGAGAAAATCACACTTAACAGATTATACAGTGTCACTGTAAGTAGAGACATTGTGGTCTATCATGTGAATAGGAGAGAGAGAGAAAGAGAAAGAGAGAAAGAGAACAGAGAGCGAGGGCTGATGATTGACACGGAGAGGGGGTAAAAAAGAGGGACCAGGAGACAATGAGGACGAGTAGAGTTACGCCTCAAAGAGCACTCCGCTTATGTGTGCCTGGACAAAGGCAGCGGGGAGAAAGCCAAGCCAATCCTGAATTCAGTTTCACCATGTTCCGTATATATGGTGCAGCTCGACCGCCAACGTTTCTGTGGGAGTTCGGGCTGCGGGGGGGAATGCTCCCACGAAAAGGACCAAGAGGCATGGCGAGAGGAGCTGTTTTAAAGTGTGTGTGTGAAAGAGGCATAGTGGGAGACAAAGTGAATCTGGAAATTTACAGCAACATGAAATTATGGCAGAAATGACATTGCATGTAGTCAAAATGAAAAGGTACAGTAAAAATTATGATCAACGAAATCTCCCACTGGTAATACAAAGGTGTAGAGTTATTTGCAATGTATTATACTCACCCACACACCCAGACACCCACACACATAAACACAGACACACACACACACACACACACACACACACACACAGGAAACTGAATGAAAACACTTTGTCAACTCCCATTCTGCCATTGGCAATATAAAGAACACAAATTTCTCTGTCTCTATCTCCCGACAATGTAAACCCATTTTCCGCCATGTCTCTCTCCCCATCATCTCTGCATTCCACTTCATATCCACTGAGACAGCTCTCACAGCCTGGCTGTTCTGTGGAAGATAAACAGAGCTAAATCGCTCCTCTTCTGGATGGATAGAAGGGAAAGATGACAGGAGTTAAAGCAAACTAAGCTAGGGGTCAGAGATCAAAAGTCAACCTTAAACTAATAATGGTCACAAGGTTCAGGCCTCCTGCTTGGCAAAAACAGCAAACCCAGCGGGTCTCTATGTCTCAATCTTCTTGGTCGAACATCGATCTCCCCCACCTATAATATCTATAGATAGAAGGCCAGGAGAGACCAACTCAGAGAGAGAAAGAGCGAAGCCAGATAGCCTCTGTGAGACAGGAGCCAGCATAATGTGCCCTTGACACAAGCTGTCAACACGAGAACCTAGGGAGGGGGTGGAGTAGAAGTGGAGGAGGAGAAGGGAGGGGATGGAGGA